>VDFB02304021.1:0-24102 GCA_007258455.2 Sequoia sempervirens | reverse complement strand
ATCATTTCCCAAAGTTTTTGTTTGGTATCTGTAGTGGCTTGACCAAAAAGAAACATATTGTCAATTATTGTGAAGCTCTCTACCACACAACCAAGTTTTTTATGCAAAGCACATTTAGATACTAAAGACAAGTTAGAGGTAAACATTTTAAAATTCATAGAGATATATGTGTGCATCCAAATTAGATATGCACTTATGTAGGTTAGATTTACAAGTGTGTGACTCATCCCACCATTATAGAAGTGAACTACAATGACAAACAATGAATTTATAGATTTTAAAGCATTCATATGATCAATCCTATTTTTGTGCATATTGACAAATCGCTTTCAACCATCCCTCATGACGTATCTACATAAGGTTTCCAACTAAGCATCTTTGTTCCTTTTTGTTTTATTTTGCACTTTACTTTGAATAGTTCCTTTCTGAGCTACTTAATCCTAAGGTAATTTGTTGATTATGTTTTTTCTTAAAATTTTTTAACTCTAAAAAAATTGTGAAAAGGAAGTAATTTTTTTCCTTTTTCATTTTAGTGAACCCCTCCACTTTTACAACACCTTAGGGTTTCTCTTTAGGCTCATCTTTTGATTTTATTGTTGATTTTTTAATTTGATATTTATTTATATTTCTAAATATTTTATTTGTAGTTACTCTTGATTTATTATTGATTTGATTTGTAGTTAGTTACTCTTGATTTCTAAATATTTTATTTGTAGTTACCCTTGTCTTTATATCTAGTTTGTTTATGGTGAGAGCTAGTTAAAACCCTAATTTACCTTTGTGAAGAAATGCTCATATATATTGTCATAAACCTTCTTGATTGATGCAAGAGCATTATAGGTTCATGCAATCTTACACACCCAAAAATAGGTTTCTAACAATTTTTGTTTTCTTTATTTTTCTATTTTTTTATTATATTGTGGGTTCTTTCTTTATGATATTCTTTTGTGGGCCCCATTAAAAAATTTATGACTATGTGATGATCAAGAAAAATAAATTTATTAGAAAATCCTATAAAATGTTGGTACCTAACAAAGTCTAAAGTGATTAGTCTTTATTTTTGTTTTGAATTTAGTGGGACCTATGAAATAATGTTCTTTAGTTGGGTGCTCAAATTAAGATTGTGATCTATGAAGTTAGGAGTTTATTTGGCCAACAATGTGGGTAACCTACTTGAACATGGACAAGTTGTTGATTGCATAGGTTGTATTGTTTTTTATAATATCTTGGGCTAAATATTAATGAAATATATTCTTTAATACCTTTATAAATATTGTTTAGATTTAAAACTTTAACCTAATCATACAAAAGTCCCAAATTTCCTTTATATTCACACATTAACCTTAATACCCATATTTAGAAATGAAACCATAAATGGAAGATAACTTTGTATTTACAAGTTGTAATTAGATTTATGAAAAGCTAAAATCTTGTCAATGTTTACACAACAACCCAAAATTTAATTATTTTAATTAGCTCTAATGAACCCAACAAATAGAATTTCAAATTTATGCATTTTACCCAAGTTTGGTCAAGACCTAGAAATCCATTCAATGTCTACACATCTACATCAATAACTTGTATATATTCACATTTCACAATACATTAACATTCAAATTATAAATTGGACTCATAAAGATGCAAGATAAACAACAAGGCATTTCCTATATTACTTTTATGATATATAATACAACATTGCAACAATACTTATAGCAAACTAATGAATACAATGCTCACTCGCACGACAGTTGGAATGTTGTCTAACTTGATACAACTAAATATATTATGACATTTGAGTGATCATCCTAGCAAGTAAAAGGGTTTTCATCCTCTTTCCTAGGTAACCAAAGGATTTCTATCCTCTAATCTATATAAATTCAAGGGTTTTCATCCTTGGATTTAAATATTTGGACACTAGTCTTGAGAACAATGTTGACTGAGGTTTCAACTTGGAGAATGGCCAATAATGCTAGAGTAATGAAAATTCTAAAAATTATCTCCTTTGGTGTATTTGAATAGCCTAGGGAAGAGATATATCACTATCAACCATTAGTATTATCGACATTAATGGCATCCTTGATCTATGTGTGCAAGGTGGAGAAGAGCCCTTAAAAACATCTGAACCGGTGACCAAACCTCAACCACTATATTAATGAAGCATGGTCATTATCATCCTTCAAGCCTCATTTACATGTGAATCCACTCCCCTTTTAAGCTTAAATAATGTTTCTAGATAAGAAAACCCTTCTTGAGAAGCTACATGATCAAATCTAGCATTAATACCAGTGCTTATGTGCCATATCAGGAGGTATGTGAGGTGAATAGTTTAAATAGGTGGGAATGTCAAATTTTAGAGGTTAGGTATATTTTATGATACATGACATAGGTCAACAGTAGGCAAGTCAAGAGAAGACATTCTCATATGTAGAAGTTTGAAACTCTCATAAGGGGAAAGGAAAGAATGGGATTTGATGAAAAGGTAAGTTGTGATGGAAATTTTTGAAACTCTAACATGAATAGATGAGAAGTAGAGTAGGGTAGAAAAACATACTATTACAATGAACTCTAAAATTCCAAGAACTTGCAAACACTTAGAGATATGACTATAAACACCCTAGACTTAAAAATTTGAGACCTTTGTCGCTTCTAACACGTTGGTAGGAATTTGGGAAATGATGAATGGAAAACCATACATAGGCCTAGGCTTAGCTCTCACTAGAGATAGTGATTGGCTCTTTGTTCCACGAACATAAATTGATTAAAAAGGGGACATTAGTTTTTCCTAATCACCTCTTTCTATTTTCAACCACTACCTTCCAAGACGCAATCTACTTCATCTCCTTTTAACCTACCATAAACTCCCATCTAGCATAGTAATACATATGAGGTAAACATGAGTGAGGCTCATGCTACCTTTATTAGGGGAAATATAAAATCAAATCCTCATTTACCTTGCTTAAGAGAGAAGAAAGTCTGTCTCTTCAATGCATAAATGAAATATGATAAAATAATAATATGTTGTCTAGAATTACTTGTCAAAGACTATATAAAAAATATATTGTTACAAGATATATTATTGTAGGGAGTTCATTATTTGTATGTCTTCATGAAGTTATAAAATTATTTTGTTGATGACAAAAGTGGGTGAAAATTGAGATGATTCTATAATTATATTTTGTCATTGTAATGTTGTTACTTTCCTATTTTGAAATATTTGATATTATTTTCTACTAGTTGTTACTACAATTTTTTGAGTTTGGTATGTGGTTGCTTAAATTAATTTATTGGTTGTTTGGCAACCAAATTCGTGATTGCATTATGTGGTATCATATTTGGTTAAGCTCATTGTGATTTTTGGATTCAATATTGAAGGCCCTAAATAGTTTTGTTGCATGTGTGACATGAATGTTGTAATTATAAAGGGTTGAGAAGAAAAGAGGGCTCATGGTAATGTTGAAATGGAAAAAATGTCAAGGGAAATGACTACTTGAGGTTAGAAGCATTAGATAACACAAAGGAAAGGTGAACCTATTGAAAATGTAAGTGAAGATGAGGAAGAAGTAAAAGAACCTATAGAATAAGGAGAAAAATATGTGAATGAGCCTTTCATAAGGGTTGTGTATTTTTATGAAAATCAACCACACTTAGAGACTACATGGTGTAATAGAATTTTGAATTTTTAAGAACTCATGGATTGGATTATAGATATGGAGAAGTACTTTGAATTTAAAAATGTAGAACACATGATGAGGGTGAAGCTCACCAGTACCAAGTTAAAGGGTCATCATTCTTTGGTGGGATCATGTGCAACTAGATATACAAATAAGGGTAAAAGAAGATTTTATCATGATATTGAATGGTGGCAAAATTAAAGTTAGATTTTCTACATGTAAATTACCACATGAATTTGATAAAGTAATTGTAAATAAAAAAATAAGAGAGTTAAGTGACAAGCTTATACTAAATATTTTTACCAACTCAAAATTCAAGTTATCCAGGTAGAGGATGATGAAGAGATATTTGCAAGGTACAACAATGGACTTTGCATGTCTATCCAAGATAAGTTTAGTATGATCTAAGTGAGATCAGTAAAATAAACCTACCTATGTGCTTTAAGAGCAAAGGAGAAACTAGATAGCAAGCAAAAAATAATAATTCCATGGGAAGAGGAAGATACATCAAAGGAAGGGGGTGATTTGGTGAAGATAAAAGATACCAAAATAGTGAAGGGTAATCTAAAACTTCTAAAAATGGCAATAACAATCAAGATACCAAAGGAAGATAAAACTCCTCTAGAGAAAGAGATGACTACAAAATAGGAAGAGGTAGAAGTTTCACTTGCTAAGTTGATGTGGAGAAGTTGGTCATAGAGCCTTTGAGTGTCCACAAGAATAACAAGATCATATATAAGAAATCATATGTTTAAAGCTGAAGAGGGATATGAAGCACCAACTTGACATGCAAAGGAACATGAGCGAGGGGAGGCCTTCATAATGAAGAGGGATTTGTTGAAATCAAAGAAGGAAGAATATGAGCCAACTTATAGAATTTTTTTCTAGGACTATATGCAAGTTCAAAGGTTAGTGTTACAAAGTTGTGATTGGCAATGGAAGCAAAGATAGCATAATATCTAGTAAAATTTTGGAGAAGTTGAAGTTGAAAAGAATCCCACATCTATCATATATAGTCTCTTGGCTAGAAAAGAATACCAACTTTTGTTAAATGAATAATTCTTAGTTACATTTCAAATAGGAGCATATCAAGATGAAATAGTATGCCTATGGATACTTGTCATGTTTCATTGGGTAGACTATGATAGTATGATAGGAAGGTTATTTGATGGCAAGAAGAACACCTACACCATCAAGAATGGAAAATAATACATGTTGAATCCATTTAAGGATAGAGGAAAAAAGTGGACAATCTAGTCCAAATTAATATTTACTTTTTGGATAATAATTATTTAAGCAATGTAAAATAAGAAAGACTGTGTTTTATAATTATTCCTAAACCTACACAAATAAAAATAATAAGCATGAAAGAAGAGATTTCATTAGAGGTATAGAAATAGCTTGGAGATTAAGATAATATTTTGTCACCAATTATTTTAGAAAGGATTCCACTCATTAGAAGCATCAATTATTACATATATTTGATTCCTAGAGTAAACCTACCAAATAAGGTAGCATATAGAATGATACTGGTGGAGAATGAAGAACTAAAAATACATGTTTAGGAATTGTTGGACAAAGGTTTGATTAGAGAAATCTTGAGTCCTTGTGTTGTACCAATAGCACTAGCAATGAAGGAATATGGAGAATAGCACATGTGCAAAAATTCTCGAGTCATCAATAAGATAATATAGTAAAGTATTAGTTTCCACTACCCTTATTGGATGATTAAATATGGGTTATTTGTGAGTGGAGCTAAGTATTTCAAGGATATTGACTTGGAATTGGATACCAAAAATTTCCTATTAGAGGAGATGAATGGAAAACAACTTTCAAAATAAAGGTTGGGTTTTATAAGTGACTGGTCATTTCAAAAATTTCACGAGGTTGATGAATAAGGTACTATAACATTATATTAGTAATTTTGTAATTATTTCTTTATATGATATCTTAATTTTTGACAAGACAAAAGAAGATCATTTGGAACATTTACGACTAAGTTTCCAAAGATTAAAAGAAGAAAATTGCTAATAAATCTAAAAAAGTGTAATTTTATGAAGGAGGAACTTATGTATCTAGGATTTGTTATTTTACAAGAAGGGCTAAGAGTAGATCTAGAAAAGGTAAAATTCATTGTAAATTGACCATCACCAAAGAGAATACTTGAAGCAATAATTTTTCATGGCCTAGAAAGCTTTTATAGGAAATTTACAAGAAATTTTAGAAGTATATGTGCACCTATCATGAAAACCATGAAAGGTAATAGGCCTGATTTTGATTAGACAATAATATCATAAATAAGATTCTATCTCTAGAAAAGGAAAAGGTAACAACATAACCTATCTTGGCATAAGCTAAATTTAACAAAGTATTTCAAGTGGGCTAATAATAAGATTTTTTTTAGCCAAGAAGGTAAACTCATTACCTACTTCAATGAAAAGTAAAATGAAACTAAAAGAAAGTATTGTGTCTATGATCATGAGTTTTACACCATCATTTAGGCACTTAAGAAGTGGAGAAACTAATTGCTAGTAAAGGATTTTGTCTTATACATAAATAATCAAACATTGTAGTACATAAATTACCAAGGTAAACTCAATTAGAGATATATGAAATAGATATAATTTTTACAAAGTTATATGTTTGTTTTTGATAAAGTATGTTGCATTTATAGGGTGCAATACCCTTTACACATATCCCAAAATTCCAAAAAGATACCAAGTCCAAAGTTACAACATTAAGCCCAGATCAAAAACAATAGAAGAAACCAAACAGACACAGTGGATTGACAACAAAGAAAAGACCCACACCCACAAAACACAGACCCAACCACTAATTGGCTAATTCATCCCACTTCTCAATGAGAAGATTCAAGACATCATCACCAACCCATGTAGGTCCCTCACCCTCAGTCTTCTTATCCACTTCCTCTTTGAGAACCTCGGAGAGAGTGACAACATACCTGTGGATGATTTTTATCATGAAGCATGTCAGCTAAGTAAACTTTTGTTCAAGTTTGTCCACCCAAGCCTGTAGTTTGTTGAAATCCTCATCCTTATCATTTTCTCCCTTAATCGCCCCCTCCCCCTTGCCATGTGATCTGAAGAATGAGTGGTAGAATCCTCATTGATCATTTTGTTCAATTTCTGAGAAGTGGTTGGGGCCTTTGGAAAAATCTTCCATTTCCTCAACAGTTTCCTACTTCTTGCACATCTTGTAGCCGCCAATTTGCTTCGAGCTGCTAGAAATCTCATCAACTAGAACCTTCTTCTTATTTTTAGCCAACCTATGATACCTTCTAACACTGGTTTGCTCCATCCTAATATCCAAACTCGTTGGCATCACAATATCACCTTTAGAATCTCTATCCACAAGGCTCCCTCCCTCACTGTCCATTATAAGCATCTCCACACGACATAGGGTGTCCTTTCTACCCTTGGTTTTGGTCATCAATTTGATGTCCTTCTTGGCAGGGGTGTTTTTTTAATTCACAAATCCCATCAACCGCCTTAGACTAGGCTAACCCCACCACCCCTTCTTCTTTCTATCCAAGGGTTTGGGTTTAGGAACATCCTTGGGTTCACAGTCCTCAGGGGGTTCTTTCCTTTTAGGTCCTACAGAAACAGTTGGGGAAGGTTTTCTAAGAGATGGTTCTTGCTCTTCCACGCAGATAACAGATAGAGGTTTGGGGGGGGAAATTTCCAAATGAAAATGGTAGAGCCTAAGGATCAAGCCCTAGTGTAAAGACAGAGGTGGAAGCTTATCAGGGTTTAAAGTAGTAGATTCAAGGGTTTCCTTAATCGAGCTTTCCAAGGAAGAAAGCAAAAAAGAAGAAGGAAAGCTTATAAGCATTTTGTGCCTGAGATGGTTAAGTAACAACAATGGTAGAAATAAAAGACTTTAAATCTCCCCTCTAAAGTAACATACTTCATGATAGCTAAGCAAACCTAATCCCACAATTTTGGAAGCATCTCCCTTTCAAAATCTGAGTGCTTCTTGACAAGCTTCTCTTTCTCCTAGAAGAAAGTATTGAGGCTCTATAAATCTTGCACCTTAGTGTGCTTCCTGAGTTTCTAACCAATGTAGGATAGGCCCGTCGCCTTGGTGATAACCTCCTCATTAACTTCAAAGGAGATTCTACCAATAGTGACTCTTTTGTCACTCCAAGAACTAGTGAATTGCATCGATATCTTCTCATCATGACCCACTAGGCTCTCCGTAAGAGGCACAATTCTTCCCTAAATGCAAATGTGCCACACGATAGGATCTTTACGGAATTCATCACATGAACCAAACTCAGTTTGAACCCTATTGGCTCCCATTTCTTCAAAATGAACAATGAAACTTACCCAAAGAACCAGAGTTAGCAAATTTTCAAAATGGTAACAGATAACCTTTACCACCCATATATCGCCATCGCCAAACTAAAAAGGAGAATCATGCCTAATTAAGGCTTCCAAATTTTCACATGAGTCAGTGGCTTTGAAGCGTATAAGTTGTAAATATAACCAAGTAGACTATGTATTAAGTAGGAGATGTTAATTGTTAATTAAAATGAAAGTATAAGTCATTGGTTTATATGTCATGGGAGATTTCTATTGGTGTGATGTAGATTTTGAGGAAGCATGGCCTGCATGTAAGAGTCTAATGGACCAAAAAAACACTATGGCTAGATTATTTCATCTAGGAGGGACTATTATTCAAAGGGAAATGTTTATGTATACCACAATAGTCCATGAGAGAGATTAATGAGAGAAAATCTTAGTGGAGGCTTGGTTGTTCACTTTAGAGTGGATAACATATTGGCAAGCTAAGTGATAACTATTATTATCCTAAGATAGGTAAGGACATAAAGCATATGGTGTAACACATTAGAATTTGTCAACATGCCAAGAGGAGAAGTCAAATAAAAAAAAATTAGTTATTACCTATTTCAAAAAGGCCAAGGGTGGATGTTACAGAAATATGATATAACTAAAAAGTGAATTTTTATAGTAAACTAAAAGCATCCAAGTGCATAAATAGTGATAAATCATAGAAAAAAATGGAAATATTCACAAAAGAGATGCAAACCATAACACAAGATATATGTGGAGAAACTTTTACAATAAAGAACCCTGCACCTAAAAAAATCTAAATCTTTGATTAATCCTTTACACCAATACAATTTCTCTTTTTGAATTCCTACGAAACTTTGTTACTAGTACAACCTACACAAAAAAATTTACTACCTCCACAAAAACTTTTACTACCTCCTACCCCAAGCTCCAATTTAAACCCAAAAGTAATATAAGAAACCATAAATGATTTTGAATACAATGGGCTCAAACCAAGAGTCAATTAATCTACATACAAAAGATACATCAAGACATGTGTCCAAGAGTTACTACCATCTTTCTAGAATCTTCAATACTTTTTTTTAGATTGCAAGAATCAGGTAGCCCCCCTATAAACTGTAGTGTGCCTTGTAAACTTTTTTCACGCGACCAGTGACACTGGCATGACACACCCTCTAGTACCACAAGGACAGAGGGGAGACTAGACCTCATGACCTCTTGATTGCAACATGATGCTTTAGCCAATTGAGTTAGGCCCTCCACCCGAAATCTGCAATACTTTTCTCATGAACTTGGATGTTCAATTTCTTTAGAGGACAAAAATAACCCACTAGAAGACAAATAACAATCTCTAAGTCTAAAAAATGGTACCAACTCCTTACCCATAATCAAATATTATTTTTTACATCTCTTACAATGCCATATATGTTTCTTACACCTATTATAACACCATAAATCATTAAATTCCCTTTCACTTCATTCCAAGTGTCCACATATGTTCTCAAACATGAAATTAAGTTCCCCCACTTAATGCCACCTTGTAAAGAATATTCCAAGTGCATAGAAAAATAATATTTAATTAAAAAATGTTTCTTCTCATGTGGGACATTTAATTTCCCCTTCCATGATTCTTGGAGTTATATGAAATAATAACCAACTATTAAAATGATAAAATTAAGATACATAGTCCTAGAATTGGAAGGTTATTATCACCAATTATAACATTCTCCCACTTTATATTCATATTGTAATGACATAATAAGGAATAAAACTAACTAGATTAGGCTCTAGGAGAGGCAAGGCCCATGAAATCCCTACAACAATAGAACTCTCTTTGTATTCACTAGCTTAGTGAGAAAATTTACAACTTTTGTTGAAGTGTACACTTATGTAACATTAATCTACCGTCATCAACCATTTCTTGAATAAAGTGATAATGAACAATAATGTGCTTCATGTTTGCATGATACACATGAATTTTAGGCAAACAGATGGCACTCTAATTGTCACATTCAATTCTTACCTTTTACATGAAAACTAATACCTAAACATAATCTTTGTAACCATGTTTTTTATTTACAAGAATGTGTTGTAGCCATGTACTCTACCTTTTTAGTGGAGAACATTAATTTAGGTCATCCTTTTCTTGTTCAACTGACTTCTCTTTCAATAAAGTTAATACATAGCCACTCACAAACCTTTTCTAATCTAGATCATCAAACCAATCATGATCAAAAAATCCCTACAAATCAACCATCCTATACACATCATTATATCCATGATAACAAATACAATGGTTAGAAGTCTCACATAGATATTTGAAAACCATTTTTATACAATTTCAATGTTCTTTACTAATATTTATTGTAAACCTACTAAGAACTCCCATTGCTTGTAAAATATCAGGTCTTATATAGACCATGGCATACATAAGACTACCTACATCATTGACATATGAAATTTATGCATCTCTTTAAGTTCATGATTATTTTTATGATATTAATCTATAGGTATTATAGTGCCAACCAAAAAAGGAATACCAACCAGTTTACAATCATGCATTTCAAGACACTGGAAAATAGTGCTAACACACTTCTTTTTATTTAATTGTATATTTTTGCTAACCCAATCTCTATTGGTTTCCTTGTCTAAGATATATTTTGTAGGCCCATCATATTAAATGTACTAGACAATTATCCTGAAAGTTACCTAATCATCCCCTTATCATTTCTAATAAATAATATATCATCAACATACAAGACAATGCTTAGTAGTTGATCATCAATTGATTTAAAACAAACATGTGACTGAATTCGCTCATAATAAAGTTAATGATCTAATGCAAATGTGTCAAATTTTTGATATCATATTCTTGGTGATTACTTCAAATGATACAAAAAGATCTCTTCAACTTGCAAACCACCAAGTGTTCATATCCCTTAACCACAAAATTATCAACTTGTTTCATAAATATTTCCTTGTCGAGATCCCCATAAAAAAATAGCATCCATTTCTTTTATTTCTAAATAAAAAAACAAAAAATAGATAAAATGAATCAATAGAGGTTAGTTTATCTGTAGGAGAAAAAATCTCACCAAAAACTAGGAGTAACCTTTTGCAACTAGTTGAGCATTATACTACTCCAACTTACTATATGCTTTGAATTTCTTCTTAAATATCCATTTGCATATAATGGTTTTCCTTCCCTCAATAGAATCAACTAGATCCCAACTATCACATTTTTCCAAGGCCTTTATTTCATCTTACATGGCCTCTAACCAAGACTTATGGTCATCTGAAGATATATTTTCATTTGTAGATCTAAGTTCATTATTGGTATAAGATAAAGCAAATAGACAACCATAATAAGAAGATATATAATTTGTAATTATATTAAATTGAATTTTGAACCTTTGAAGAGATAATAACAAGAGGCTCATGTGGTTCCTCATCAAAACTTAATCTGGACCTTCTCCTTCTTCAATGTGTCCATCATGTTATTTTATCTATGCATCTTCCTATTTGTTAATCTTAATATCAAAATGCACTATTTTTCTAAGATTCACATGATCTTGTTCATCATTTTTGAATTCCCTAAGCTCCCTAAAAAATAATATCTTTAGAATATAATATTCTTTTTGTTACAAGATCCCAAAGCTTATAACCCTTAATTTTCTCACCATAACCCACAAAACACACTTATTAGCCCTACCATCAAGCTTAGAATATTTTTTCTTAGGAATACAAACCACCTCACAATCAAAAACTCTAAAATATAAATTTGGTTGTTGTTTACCTATTCTTACCTCATGGGGAGTTTTATCAACAAGAGCAAAATAGGTGACTTGTTCACTACGTAACAAACAATGTGAATTGCTTTAGCCCAAATTTGTTGTTCAAATTTAGCACCACTCAACATGATTCTAGCTCTATTTATTAAATCCATATTCATTAGGTCCCTTCCACTATATTTTTTGTAGTGTATATGGATTTTTTTTCTAACAATTCTTGCATGCCTACAATAGTCATTAAAGGCCCTTGAGCAAAACTCAACCCCATTATCCAATATTAAAACCTTTACTTTTTCATCTATTTATTTCTCAACAAGTGTTTTAAACTCTATAAATATAGAAAATACAATAATTTTTTCTTTTAGAAAGTAATCGTTAGCACTTAGAAATATAGTGCTTAATGGCCTTTCAGTTGGCAATAGAAACCCATTTCTAAGCCCCGTGGCAACATGATTGCCTAAATTCTTTTGGTATTAAAATTTTGGAATTTGTGGCTTATCATGAAAATTTGTTTGGCACAAAGTTTTTATATTTCATGAAGATCATGCAAACCTAGTTCCATGGTTTTCGAGCATGTTTTGAGCCAAATTTTAATTTGTCGTCATTTTTGGAGCAGGTCTATAAGGTCCCATAAAAAAGTTGCAATCTCTCGGTTTCGGTGATGACCTAGTTGCTCATATTCCTTAAATAGTTTGCATCTCCATTTTTATGGTTGTTCGAGATGTTTTAGTACCCAAACCAAAAATGTGTTAAACTTCTTGTCGGAAGGCCCAATTTACAAAGGAGGTCTTGAAAACCCATTTGTTGTGCAATTTTTATAAACATTTCAAGTATTTACATAATTTATAATGGCCCTCTACAAATTTTTGTAGCTATTAGAGGTCGTATGCACCCATGGTATTAGTTTTGTTATACTATTTTAAATTTAAAAAAATTAAAACACTTTTTTAATGTTCTAAGCTTTTAAGGTGGGGTGTAAATGGCGATTCTAAGAGATTCGAGTATCCTTAAAGTGAACAACATGTGAAGTGACATTTTTTTAACTAAATTTATCAAAGTTTAATATTGAAAATCATTAAAGACTCTCTCATTGTTATGTTTAGTGTTAAAATAAACATTATTGACATTAGGTTTTAATATTTTAAAGCATTGAAAATGTTGTTCCACGTGGCTTATTCCCGCAAAGTCGTAGTCTTAAAGGAAAAAGGGGCAAGTTGAGCTTGTGATCATCTTATTTCATACGGGAGTTCCTTGATTGGTTAAATATTTTTAGCAAATTTTTAAAAAGCCTATATCTCTTTCAAACTAGTGATAGACTAAAACCTCAAACAATAGATGCAAGGTGTCACTAGAAATAGATACCATTCACGAGAAAAGCTTTTGAGCAAGTTTTTAATTTCATTTGAGCATTGGAATTTGTTGTTTCTACCCCCCAAGAGTTACTAAGAGCTATTCCAATGCACAAGGAACATTTTTAGCATTGTTTGGAACATTTTTTGAGTGCCAACAACCACAAAAATGTCTCTACAACTTTTTTCACGACCTAGCAAGTATTTTTAATGCAAGATAGTCGATTTGGGTGATGGTTCAAGAATTCTAATTGCAAAATAGATTCAAAATAGTGATGAAAATGTGGCTATTCACAAATAGGAGGCTCAAGACAGAGTATTAGGTCATTTGCAAGTTAGAATTGGTTGTCTCCTTGTCCATAAGGTTGCCAAAAGGATGGATCACAACTTGGCAATATTTTTAGGATGGTTTTTAACATTTTATGTTGCTAGACATGCCAAAAATACCCATGCAACAATAAAAATGACCCAACAATAATTAAAATGGACTTGGCAATGTTTTAAATTAATCTGCAATGATTCTAAGTGCCTCTAGAAGTTGTAATGGTTGCAGGCTATATGTGTAGGAAAATAGGTTGCTAACAAACTATCTGAAAATTGTCAAACTAATGGGCGAAATGAACATAGAGAGATGTGAAGGCTCTAAGGGTCAATGTGATCACTTAAAATGCAAGGTAAAGTGAATTTTTCTCATTGCTAATAAATGGGTTTTACCCAAAGTTAATTTTTTTCACTATCAAGTGAAAACAAAGGCAACTAATGCTTTTTTACACACATGTAAATGATTTTCATGAGATTGAAAAGCAAAAGGATAAAACAAACTTTACTTGCAAATAAAGAGCAGAGAGTGGGAAATGTAAAGTGAATGGGATATTCTAGACGCCATTTTTAGTTGCAAATCAAATAGGCTCAGTGTGCTAGGTGTCAAGTGTGTCTTCAATTTGAATTATCCCCTTTTCTTTAAAATGTCTCTATCATTTCATTTGTAAGGGTTTTGAAATTCTGGATGTGGCAAGGACCAAGAAGCATGTTGTAGTTAGGAGAAATTGTAGAGGGGAAATAGGTTAAGTATGTAATGGGTGTAGTATGTAGTTGTTAGTCATTTCATCACAATGAATGTTGTCACCTGATCTATGCCATATATGAATACATACTGCAATGAATTGTCTCCAACTTTGGCATGTATTGCACTTTGAAGGAAATAATCAAAGGTTATAAAATTCTTCAATAGACATTTGTTGTAATGAGCTTTTCTTATGGTTTGTTTTTTGTTTAAATGCTTGCCTAGAGATAACAAGAGTGCTATTATTTCAAATGGATTGTTGTAGAATTATGTTGCAGGCTCATGAAGATCTCACTGTCACAAGGTCATAAGTGTATAAATAGACCATCAGGTTATGTTTTGGTGTTGTGATGTAAAAGTGCAGTTTATTATTACTTTACAACCCAAGGAAAACACTGATCTTTATTTTGTAATCTCCTCTTCTAGAATTGTTCCAAAATTGATAAATCTTCTAAAAAATGAATCTTTTCTTTTAAGCCTATTTTATTAGGGAGCTCCTGTGTCTTCATGGAGTTTGAGGAATATAAGGAATTATTCACGAGATTTTTGAAATATGCTAACCAATTTTTTCATTGAATTACACAACACAAACCAGCACTTGGCCAACTTGATTAGCGTTAGCTCCAATCAAAACCTCTAACAAAACAACTCTAACCAAGAATGCACCCTAAAACCACTTAAGGAAGAGGGGTGGGCATATGGTCAAAGGATCCCTATGCTTCAACTTGATACAGAAAGGAACACAACTGAACTGAAACAAACTCAACGTCAAGAATGTGTACTCAAGATCCCAGTGAGGGTGAGGTGCTAATATATGACGGAGTGTTTAATTGAAAGCTAGAAATTAATAGGCAGATAACCAGCCATGAAAATTATTACAACTAATTCATCCGCTGCAGCGGGCATCCACAGAGTTGTGGGGATTCACCACTCAGGAAGTGGGTACAAGAGTGTTACAATCAAATTATCCACACTGGCGGTAAACCATCCAGGGGTACTTATGTGAGAAGAATAAGAATTAAATGCAGCAATTAGAACTGGAACAATACTACTGTTTACAATCTTTACAATCAAGAAATAAGCTGCAAATTACATAGGAATTACAATAGTCTTCAAACACATGAGTAATATATGATTTCATACAATTATTTATCTCTCTAACAGCCGATAATGAATCAAAAATCAGAACTACTTAAGTCTGATACAAAAAAACAGTAAACTGGAAATGTCAATCAGCAACTGTGAAAACCAATGAAATGTTCATAACTCAGTCATTTCACCTCCAAATCGAATGAGATCAAGTGCAATGGTTTGCTAGAAGGTAGGCGACCATGCTGAGATGAAGAAACAACTTCAAAGAACTCTTGTTAATTTTGCATGAATCCCAAAGCACTTATAGAAAAGTACGACCCTCCTTGAAGAGGCGATTTCTCTTTAAAAATCAAATTCTCAATCAAAAAATCCAAAAATGGACATGAAGGGGTGCCCTTGAACAGAAATTAGATTGATGAAATGCCCAAAACCAAATTCAAACTAGAAATAAAGTTATAACTTGAAATCACCTTCAGCTATAAATGAAACAGCAAAACCAAAATTGATAAATCTTCAAAATTTCTTCACAATTACGCTCAATCTGCTAGTCTGGATGAGAAGCAGCGAATTCCAACTAGATGTTATATTTCAAACATGAAATTGGATGATTGGCTAGGAGGTAGCATCCTCGAAGCAAGATTTCATTTGTCATTCCGACAGCATAACAGTATGATAACATGAATGGTTACCAATGCTGGAATAAAGCCTTCATTTTATAGAAGAGTAGAAGACTCTTCAATCCCTCAAGAAAAGACGCCAACAGTCACAGAGACTCTTCAAATTTCTAGAAACCATTCAGCTTCTCAAAAAGGCGTCCACTTTACAAGGCAATATAAAATCTTTATTTTAAAATAATAACTCCTTCAAAAAGGCGTCCACTTTATTTCCCAAGGCTTTTATCTTTATTAATAATAAATCACCTTTATGATAGCATACCCCTTCCAAGTCCCCCTTTTAAACACAACTTAAGTTGTCTTACTAGGCCAAGGGGGTCAACTGCAAATAATAACCTCAATGCCTTAATTCAACATAAAAATGCCTTAAGAAATCAGACATGAATTGCAAATAAATGCTCCAACTGGAAATGATGTTCTGAAAGCTGACAAACTCCATACTGCTAAAAATAGAATTTACTATAAATAGTAAACTCTCGGAAATGCCAAAACCTCCAAGCTGGAAACCCTAATTTTACCTCCACGTACCTCTGAGGGCTTAGGAATAGAGGTGATGGAGTGTCGGGAATAGATTATTGATGAGGAAGGGGACATTGATTTTGTTGTTTATATCCTCTAGGTATTTGAGATGAAGACATATCTATGTAAATAATTATTTTGTAGTACTATTTAAAGTATAAGGGGTCATGCTTGAATTTGATGAATTTTTAAATATCCTTTATTCATATATTTGTGAACTTACCACTCATCCACATTATAAATGTTTGTAGCTTTGTTTGTAAAAGGGATTTATCATTCTCTATGACCTATAATATGATTACCCTCCTAATTCATGTGAAGCTTGAAGTGCAGAAGGTTGGGTCTAGCCTTGTTCATTGGCTTTTCTTGTCCTTATTTTGATTATAGACCAAATCTTTGTCATAATCCTTTGATCCTCAATTTAGCCATTGTATTTTATCTTAGGAATAAGGGTTGCAAGAAAAGAAACCAATAGTAAGTTACCATGAACATCTATAATATTCATCAATAAAGGAAATATAGTAGTAAGACTTTTTAATCAAAGGCACATCTAATGAACAAAATATCATTATGAATAACCTCCAAAATTTGTTTAGCTCTAATATTTCTAGATTTAAATGATACTCTATATTTTTTCCATACAAACATTGTTCATAGAAATCAAATTCAACAAAGTAAATAGATGAATCGTCAACCATATTGATATATTTATGAGGTTTTTGATAGCCTTCTCACTTGTGTGACCCATCTTGTGGTGCCATAGCTTACAATATATAGAGTTATGAGTTACATTAACATAGTTTCAAAATATAGATGCATCAAGCATAAATAGAATACCACTCGTCATTCCCCTAGTTAACACAAAATTCCCTATACTTAAAATGTACCCACTCTTCTCAAAAGTAACATGTGCCCCTAAATCATTCACTTTTGGTATAAAAATTAAATAATTGGCTAAATCAAGGATATGCAATATATCCTTGAGGGTTTTCACCCTCCCATCATTGAAAATATATTTTACCTCCCCTTGGCTCATAATCTTCCATGTGCTATTGTCCCTAAGGAAAAAATCCCCCACCATCATAAGCTAAATATGTGGAAAACCACTCCTCATGAGGATTCATGTGGTAGAATGCTCCTAAATATATCAACCAAAAGTCATCAAAAGTCATGCTAACTATTGGTGTAAATAAGTATTTTACTTATTACACTTTACTTAAGCTTACATAGGGAATGCATATCATTGTAGCTTGCACTTGTGACACCTAGTTATTTGCATCTTGCATCTAGGTTTGTACATACATTGGGAGATGTGATTGGGACACTTAGGGAAGTGTGTGTAGGAGAAATCCCACTCTTTATGGTGTGATCTAGTTATCACCTTTTTTATCTCTACTTATCATGGCATGATAATTCCACTTTAGGTGGGTGATCCACCTTTCATGGGATTATCTATTATTTCTTTCTACCTACCCTTGCACATGAATGTGACACTTGTCTCATGCAGGGCCCTTCCTTGTGTCCTAGCTTGCCTTTATAAGCAAGCCTTGTACATACTTGTAATTGAACTTCTTCATACATATTGAGAACACAATCATCATATTCTCTCTCTTTTGTGCTATCTTTGGTCTCTTGAACCTATTGTTGCTTTTTATAAGTTCTTACATGGTATCAAAGCAGTTGGAGGTCCTTTGCGTAGCCATTGTTGGGAGATCTTAGTTCGTGTGAAGGTGCTCAAGAGGAAAATCTAAGGAGCATCAACATTTTGGTGCATCCTAGACCAGATCTGACCTCAAATTTAGATTCAAAAGGTCTTTTGTAGCTAGGATAGCCTTTCGTTTCGTCGAAATCCAACACCGGGAGCTCTAGATCAATTTTTTTTTGCCTATTTGGGTATTTTTTTCAATTCTCTGAAAATTTCTATAGTTTTGAAAAAAATCATTTCTCAAAAAATAAATATTTAATTATTCAGTGAAAAAAATGATTTTTTTTAATGAAAAATTTCATTTTTTCCGATTAAATCATTTGAAAAGTTTATCAAAAATCAAAAAAATTATTATAGTTCGCGGACTATACAAGTCTGCATAACTATTTGTATGCCCTGTGGCAGGTAGTACCTGCCCCTTGCACTTGTGCCAAGTGGCAGTGACTCATTGGCCATGTGGCCCCTAGCCGGACCTGCCTCCCTATTTACATCGGTCGACAAACCAGTCAACCGACGCTCACATAGTCCACCAATGACAATCTTCAAAAAATTTGGCAATCGGTTTTCTAAAGTCTGATGTCCTCAATCAAGTCTACTGGTTCAATTAAATCTAGTGGGGCTTTATAAAAATTGGCAAAGGGAAAATAAATCGGGTGACGAAGATTCTGCTGGAAGATTCCCTCGTCAGCACACATTGAAGAATCTCTGGCATATTCCAGATTCCATTCGAATATTTCGGGCAAGGGCATTTTTTGGCCTGGCAACCATTTGAACATCAAATTTAAGCTATAGGGTTGCTAACATCAACCTACATTAGTGCCACGTCAGTAGAGCATTTCAAATTTTTGGCACCCCTCGCCATTTGAGTTTTCAGTTTTGATGTCAATTTTCAAATGCCCATAACTTGCTCATTTTAACTCCTTTTTCTAAGCAATTTTTTTTTATTTGGGATAATTTTTCATGTACATCACAACTGTATGGTTGGTTTCTGATTTTGGTGGACAATTTTTTTAGTTTTTCAACATTGTACCTGCCCAATCCTCATTTTTGCAACTTTTAGGGCTCCGCACAGGCACATACGAACTCCTTTTCAGGTGCTATTTTTTTTAAAGTTCATAATTTTTTGTCTACTTCTTGAATTTGTAATCAGTTTGAAGCGATCTTGAGTGGATTTTGTACTTTCAACATATATTTTTTTGGCCTATTTGGCACGGGTATTGCATAGATCTCAATTTAGGTCTTTTCTTCATTGTTCTAGTCTATTCTCAGCCTATTTGTGGCAAGTTTTAAATCAAAAATCATAAGTCCACTTAGCCAATTTGCAAGTGGCCTATTGTACACGCACTAAATTATAAAGTGCCAAAATCATCTTTTTTTGGGGGGTACTTTGATTGAGTGAATTTGGGGGGTGTCTCTTGTGTGATTGTGCCTATTTTCTCTCTTGTGATCTTGCATTCCATCATGGGTTTGAACATCTAAAGTTCCACTCTTAAATGCACATAATTATGCTACATGGAAAGTATGTGGATGGAGTAAACTAATGGAAAAATGTTCAATTTACTATATTGATGGAACCATAACTGCACCTATGGATCCTAAGGTAGATCCAACTGCATATATGGATTGGCTCACTAAAACTTCTATGGCATTGGGTACACTTAGAAAGTTCATTTCAGATGATCTCGTTTTCCATGTTAATAAATGTACTACAGCTAAGGAAGCTTGGGATAAGCTTGCTACTTTGTATGGAAAGGTTGATAAGGTTAAGGGATACAAGCTTGAAAAAATCTCCTAAGCCTTGATCCCAAGAATTTTGACACCATTTAGGATTATGTCACTAAGGAAAATGAGCTAAGAGCACAACTAAAGGATTGTGGTATTGAGAAAGAGGATGATCAATTGGTCTTCAACTTGTTGGACAAGCTTCCAAATGAGTATGCAACCTTTGTTTCAAGTTTTCAAACTCAACAATTGACAATTAGCAACTTCACATCACCATCTTTTGAGGCTCTCATAGATCTTTTAATTCTTGAGCAAAATAAGTTGATGAAAATGGGCATTCTCAAGTCTTCAACTTCAAAAGCATTGGTGGTAAATCATGGAAACAACAAGCAAGGGAAAGGGAAAGGCCAAAAACAATCTTTACCAAATCCATAAAGAGAGAACAAACAATCCACTCCTCCACAACAAGGCTCATCATCATCTTCTTCAAAGAAGAACAACTCAAGCAAGAAGGAGAAACCAACTTGTGCATATTGTAAAAAGGTTGGACATGAGGAGCATCGTTGTCATGCCAAGAAAATTGATGAGTTGACCAACATCAATTTTCTAGGTAATGCCTATAAGAAGAAGGACTCATCTCCTTCCAATTCTAATTCATCTTAGTCTAAGGGAAAAGGGCAAGCCTTCATGGCAACAACAAGTTTGTCACAACAACAAATTCTTGATTTACAGGCTACTCAACATATGTGTTCTTCAAAGGGGCAATTTTCCTCCTTGGAGTCCTCTTCAGTGCCTCACATATTCATTGGTGATGATACACAAGTGGAAGTTGAGGGGAAAGGTGAAATTGAGATGGGTGATGGGACATTTGAGGATGTGCTCTATGTTCCAAACTTGAGCACCAATCTTCTCTCCATCTACCAAATCACACATCATGGAGATGGTAAGAAAGTTGAATTCACTCCTGACACAGTTGTGGTAAAGGAGCTTGCAAATGATGCTTTGGTTGCAATGGGTTGAGATAATTACAATGCAAGGCTTTACTCATTCTCCCATTGGGTACCTCATGCTCCTTCTACAACATTGATCACTCATTCAAACTCATAGAGTAAGATATAGCATGAGTGGTTTGGTCATCTCAACTACCACTATCTACAATAGCTTCACACCAAGGACATGGTCAAAGGGCTTCCTCAACTCAGTTTTTTCAAGGGTGTATGTTCAGGATGTTCCATGAACAAGCATCCCGAAGAGAAGTTTGATAGAGGGAACTTTTGGAGAGCCTTGGATCTTCTTCAACTTGTTCATACTGATGTAGCAGGCCTATTTCCAGAGCCATCCTTTGGCAAAGCTCGTTATGTCCTCACTTTCATTGATGATTTTTCATGATACACTTGGGTCTACTTCCTTTGTCACAAAAGTGAAGTATTTGAAAAGTTTCTCAACTTCAAAGCACATGCTGAGAAGCAATATGGGAAACAAGTCAAGATCCTTCATATAAACAATGGTAGAGAGTATGTGAATAATAGAATTGAGGAATTTTGCACACTTGAGGGAATTGACTTACAACATTCTGTTGCCTACACACCCCAGCAAAATGGTGTGGCAGAAAGGAAAAATAAAACCCTCAAGAAAATGGGAAGCTGCATGACAGATGCTAGGTCTCTTGGTCCAATTTTTTGGGTAGAAGCAATCAGTTGTGCCACCTACATTCAGAATCGAGTTCCTCATAAATATTTGAAAGGTATCACTCCTTTTGAAGCTTGGTTTGCTAGGAAACCTGTTGTGAAACACTTCAAAGTATTTAGGAGTCCAACATAGGCTCGTATTCCTCCGCAGAAACGCAGGGCATTGGAGCCACAAAGCAGGCCTTGTATCTTTGTGGGATATGCAGATGGTGTTAAGGAATATAGACTGATGGATCCTGAGACTCATGAGATTTTCTTTGAGAGGAGTGTACATGTTGAGGAAAGCTCACCTAGCTTTGAATCTTCTTCTCCTCCTCCTTCCTCCATAGTTGACAGCGATGATCTAGCAATTTAGATGATGATGAATCTCCTTCCTCACTGACTCACAAGGTTACACCTTCGTAGGGTCTACTTCTAGTTGAGGAGCCTTGCCCTTCTACCCCTACTAGACCTCGTTGGACTCATTAGACTCTTGAGGCAGCAGGTCCACTTGTTGGGGATCCTTTGGATACTCAAAGGACTAGGTCACAACATGAGCATGAGCCTCTTCCACATGCTCTCATTGCGTCAGCTTCAAATACAAAATCCTTTAAGGAAGCCTCTGGGGTTCTTGAATGGGATGCAGTTATGGAGGAAGAGTATAGTTTATTGATGAGGAACAACACTTGGGAGTTAGTCCCTCTCCCTAATGGGAGAAAGATGGTTCGATGCAAGTGGATCTATTGGAACAAATATGTAGCGAATGGGAGTGTTGATAAGTATAAGGCACGACTTGTTGCAAAGGGTTTCTCACAGGTTGTAGGAGTTGACTACATCGAGACCTTTACACTTGTTGCAAAGATGACTTCCATTCGCCTGACACTTGCCATTGCCGCTTCACATGGTTGGGCAGTACATCAAATGGATGTTAAGAGTGCTTTTCTACATGGGTATTTCGATGAGGAGATCTATATGGAGTAGCCATAGGGTTTCATCCAGGATACTTCATTGGTTTGTAGGTTGAGGAAGTCCCTCTATGGCCTTAAGCAGGCCCCTCAGGCTTGGTATGCCAAGATGGATTCCTTCCTTCTCTCCACAAGATTCACCAGGTGTCATTTAGATCAAAATGTCTACATCTTGAGGCAAGATGATGCAAATTTGATACTTGTGTTGATGAATTGATCATTACAGGGAGCACCTCATCCATCATTGGCAGTGTCAAAACTGCTTTGCAGGACAGGTTTTCCATGAGTGACTTGGGCCTTCTTCACTACTTTCTTGGCATTGAGATTCAACAGTCTTCAACTAGGATTACATTGTCACAACCCAAGTATGCTCTTGATCTTCTTTCATGGTTCCACATGACTGGTTGTAAGCCCACTTCGACCCCATTTCTTTTAGGAGTCAAGCTTGAGGCTAAGTGCTCCACTCCACTTGTTGATACCACTTTGTATCGTCAGCTTGTTGGAAGTCTCATCTATTTGACTCATACACACTCTAACATCTCTTATGCAGTTGGTATGGTCTCCCGCTTTATGTAGGAACCACATGAGCTTCATTGGAAAGCCGCCAAATGCATCTTGCACTACATCCAAGATACTCATCAACATGGGATTCATTATGTAGTAGGTGCACAACTTGACTTAGTAGGATATACCGAGTCAAATTGGGCTGGTGATTCTGATGATCGCAAGTCCACCTCCAACTACAACTTCCATCTTGGGTCATGATTTGTTTCATGGTAGAGCAAGAAGCAGCATGCAATTGCTCTTTCATCAAAAAAGGCTAAGTATAGGGGGGCTGTTACTGCCACCGCTGAGGCCATTTGGCTTCAACACATTCTTTCTGAGTTTGGTTTTTCCATTTCATGTCCAACAGTCATTTGATGTGACAATCAAAGTGTTATTATGATCTCCAGGAATTCGGTCTAGCATTAGAGGACCAAGCACATTGAGATTCATAAGGACTTCATCAGGGAGCTGATTCAGGAGCAGGTCATTGACTTGTGCTATTGTCCGACAATAGAACAGGTTGCCGACATATTCACCAAACCCTTTATTGAGAGTAAGTACCATCAATTGCGAGCTCTCTTGGGGGTGAAGGATGTGTCAGGGGGAGTCACTTGACTTCTCCATTCTCTTTTATGGGGGGACTTTTTCCTCATCTTGGGGTTTTTTCCTTCTCCATTTGTACATTTATTTTATTTTCTTCTCTATTTTGAGGAGGAGTTTTTCCCACGAGGTTTTCTCCCTTTCCTTGCTTGTGAGAGATTGCATTGCATTTGTACATGGGTACCTAACATGGCCCAATTTTTGGGACCCATCTTGCATCTTATATTGCATGGTTAGCTTGAGTCTTCATTCCCCCAGTTGTACTTAAGGGGGGGTGTTGGTGTAAATAAGTATTTTACTTATTACACTTTACTTAAGCTTACTTAGGGAATGCATATCATTATAGGTTGCACTTGTGACACCTAGTTATTTGTATCTTGCATCTAGGTTTGTGCATACAT
>VDFB02304019.1:0-21715 GCA_007258455.2 Sequoia sempervirens | reverse complement strand
TGAATCTAAACATGGTAGTGATAAATACAACTCAATAAATGCTAATAAATAAATTTGATTTTGGGATCATAAGTACAAAATATCAAGGAAAGTAAGATAGGTTAATGGGGATGTTATTTTCTTATAATAGATAGGAGGAGGTCTCTCCAATGTAACATGAAGGTAGTTGTTGAAAAGGGGCCCCTAAGCATCCTGAGAGGGGAAAAGGGTTGATGCAAGGGCTAAAATGAGCCTACACAAGTGCTAAGGGAGTGGACACTAAAGTGGATAGAAGAATGTATGTGAAATTACACAAGGTACAATTTTATGACATTACATTTTGCCCCATTTTAGTGGGCATATGAATCTACATTAATATGTACGCTAAAGGAAATCTACTAAACGTAAATAACATCATGATACCAAAGGATAATTTAGAGGAAGTAGTCAACTCTTTGAACCAAGGAAGCATGCCTCCAGGTTGAAGACCTACAAAACAAATGCATTAAACAATAAAATCTTGCACAAGACATCAATGTCAAAACATAAAAATCCATTATATCATGGGGTTAGAACATAAAAACACATGACACACATCAAACTAACAAGATTTGAGTTAGCAAAGTGAAAGAGACCTTGATATTAAAGGTTGTCTTAATATTATGTGTCGTCCCCAAATTAAGAAATAACACACAAAAGAATTCTTAAATGGAGAGAAGAAGGTAAGGATTGATTACTTCAAGAGAATAATGCACCCAAAAGTTAGGGAAGCAACCAATGTCATAGAGAGAAAGAGCAAATACTCAGGATGAAGAAGATGTAGATGTTCAACCCAATATATACAATTTGAGAAGAGAAGAGAGAAGAGAATTTAAGAGAGAGAAAGGAATAAAAATTCCAAGAGAGATGGCTCCAAGGTACTCTCTCCTGTGGAAATGTTGAAATGTGTCATCGATCTTCAAACCTACGAAAGGTGAACACAAGGCTTTGCAGGTACTCTCTCCTACAAAGTTAAAAAAAAGATCTTGCAGGATGCAAGCACTTTACAGGTCCTTAGACTTGCAAAGAAGGCACCCCAAGCACTCTCTCCCTAGGGAAGCCCTATGTGGGAGGCTCCACAGATTATGATTGAAAAAGAAGCTTCATAAGTGCTTGGTCTTGCAAATCAACATGTCAATCCATAGATAAAACATGTCAAATTGAGAAAGCCACGCAGGTAGATAGACAGTCACACAAATAGTCCGCAATTTCAAAGCTTTCAAAAAAGTCCCTCTAGAACCCTTCAAAAGAAAAGGGGTCCACTCAAGGAACACACTATTTGAAAAGCAATTTCTAGTCAGGCTGCCCCCAAGCTAGACACAAAGATACAAGATAGGCCTAGTCAAGCTGCCCCCAAGCTAGATGTCATAGAATTCATTTGAAGGAGAAGATTTCAAAGGGGGTTCCCTTGGGAACCCGTAAAAAGAAAAAGGGGTCCACTCAAGGGATGCTTCATTTGAAATACATAGAAAAGAGAAGGGGGTCCTTCAGAAGGATGCACATCTCCAGAACAAGTTATCACTGCCCCAACATATAGGGGAGAAGAACCATGCAAGATAATATAGAAGATACAGGATAGAGGTAGACCTCGATATCACTTGTCATGCAAAGAAAAGAGAGAGGTGCACCAAAAAAATGGAAGAGTGATGACACCAGAATCACAAAATTGTTGCATTTTATCCTTCAATGTCGTACATTCACTAGTGGAATGGCCAGACACTCAATGGTATGCACAGAAAGGATGTTTTGCTTGATCATGCTTATGAAATTTTTTATGTGTAGGAGGAGGAAGAGTAATCAAGTTGGCTTGGAGAAGCCTCAACAAGATACACTCTTGCTCAGATAAAGAATGAGGAGCAAGAAGTAACCCTTTCTCTTGTGGAGAAAATTTTGACTACTCATAAGAAGAAGACATGAAGACATTAGATAATGGAGGATGAATCAATTTAGGAGAACAAGATTGAGCAGAATTCATGTCATTCAACCATGGTTTCCATTTAGATCATTCATCTGAGCAACCAAGTCCCAAATTATATTGACAAGGTACACATTCTATAGGGACATGAATGCCTTGTTTGTTATGTCCACAACCTTTACGCCCATAGCCATATTTAGTGACAAGCTTAAAGTTAGGGCGATAACGTGTTTTCAAATTTTGAAAAGGAGGATCTTCATAAAGAGAATTATTCTAGAAATGGGGATTATACTCATCTATGGGATCACCATCAGCCTTCTTGATAGGATTTCCAACATTAACCTCTTTAAAAAAAGTGTGATCATCTTCCTTAGAAGGAGGATCAACATTAAAAACATTACAATTTGTGTTCACATTATCCCACGATGTAGAAGAATAATCATCTTTGATAGCAAGTTTGGATGAAATTATTGGAAAGCTTAAGTGGATCGTGTTGACTTTATATTTTATAATGAAGGATTCTATAAATTCTAAAGAACCCCAATCATCACCAAGACATGTATTTCCTTGAAAAGAGGTAGGAGCAGACTTAGGATTTCTTGCTTCAGAAGGATCTTCTCTAGGAACATCTATCTCAAGAGTATCCTTTGTAGAAGGTACTATTGGAGTAAACATTGACACATTGGAAGACACTAAAGGGATAAGAGTAGGAACAACCGCAACCTGATCGGAAGCTGCTATCTCATATAAATGCATAGCCTTATGGTCAGCCTTGACTATGGTTACTTAGTTATTGCAAATGAACTTAATAGATTTATGCAAGGTAGATGGGACTATACCCATAGCATGAATCCACGGTCTACCAAGAAGAAGGTTATATGGTAATTTTTTTGACATAACATATACAAGGGTGGGTACGGTAACATGTCCCAACCTCAAAGAAATACTATTGTGCCTAGGGCTTGCTGACCAACA
This sequence comes from Sequoia sempervirens, assembly GCA_007258455.2. Taxonomy (NCBI): domain Eukaryota; kingdom Viridiplantae; phylum Streptophyta; class Pinopsida; order Cupressales; family Cupressaceae; genus Sequoia; species Sequoia sempervirens. The sequence goes on along the minus strand of VDFB02304019.1, from coordinate 18,807 downwards.
TTATAAAACCCATAAATAACAAGAGAAGAAGCGTTAAGAGAGTCCTCCCAAACTCCTGTCGATACACTATGGTCCCACCAATCTGAAGAAGATGTAAAACCTTGAAGCATTAGGTAGAGGGGGTCAGTCAACTCCATGGGATGAATGACATAAGTTGTAACTTATGTGACCAGTTACCTGTTGTTGACAGTAAATGCCAAAATAGAAGAACATATTGGCTGCTATGACCACAACAACTTAAGGTTTAACTGATAAACCCTAAAACACCTAAAGGTGAATATAATTCAATTTTGGGCACATCCTTCACTTTCTAGACCTGCAGAGCACATCATTGGAATGCTCTTGAAAAACCCATATCAAATTTTCCCTAGATTTTTCTTTTGAGTCATCAATAAAACATTTTGAAACATAGTGTAAATATTGTATGGAAATAATACAACATATAGGCAATTTTGTAATATTTATAGAAATATTCAACTTTCACCAACCACTGTACCAGTATATCCATAAATTGAACCATATATATTTCACAAACATTTTCTGTCATCATGCACTCCACTTCAATTCAAACTTATCTTCTTTGCATGACCTATCTCATCACCTTGTTGATACCTTCATGTGACATCTATGTTGCCTCTACACATTCCTCTTCCTTACCTGGTCACTTCAGCTCGCACTTGATATTGCCTTAACATTAATGAACATTGCCAAACAACTCGCTCCTAGGATTAGGTATTACACCCTTTTGATCCACCTCTTTGACATCAATGACTTCTATGCTTCTACATAGGATCAACCCCACTTCTCCTTTGATCCCCCTTTGACATCAATGAAAACATATTCCAACAGTTTGTTACCCCCTAAAAAGGTTGGATTTGTTGTTTTGGTCCATGTTGTTTCTTCTTTGCTAGGAGGTAGGGTTTGAGACGTGGTGGCTTGCTGGTGGCTGATGGTGTGCTGGTGCTTGGAGTGGTGGTTGTTGGTGAAGCTCCTTTTGTGGATGATGGGATACTTCTTCTAGATTTGTTTGAGAGATGGCATAGAGGCCCTTTGGTGTGTTGGGTTTGTCTATTCCCAATGTGTTGTGAACTTCTCTGGATCTAGTTCTTAGTTTTTAACCCCTTATGGTTTGTGTTGATTATTTTTCTTATGGGGGTTGTTTTCTTGATGGTTTCTTGCTGTTGGATGGGTTATTATCTTTGATGACCCTGGTGTTCTTGCTTTTAAAGAGAGTTTTTCTTAACCTCACGAGGAATGCAATGATAATGGTTTATCAACTTTAAGGTTGGTTTGGAAGGTCAGTAGGTTCCTGTTGTTGTTGATTAAGGGAGTGGAGGCTACTTTTGTCTCTGTTTCTTTGTTGTTGGCTGACCTATTATATTTTTCTTTTATGTTCCAAAAGCTCAAGTTGCCAAGGAATGATGTGTTTACCCTTCCTTCTGAAGTTAGTTACCACCGTGATCTTTAGTTGTTGTCTTCTATAGAGGTGGAGATTGCTCCTACTGATGTGGAGCCCTCTCTTATTGAGGTGGAGATGGAAGTTGTAGTGTTCACGGAAAGATATTTTCTCTTATGCTAGTTCCTATTGAGGTGGAGCTTGTGTGGGATAGAGAGATGTGCTTTTGGGAGTAAGGGGTACCATATCATCCTCTCCTATAAAGGGAAGTCCTCTCCTTTAGAGGTGGAGGTTGGGTTGGCTAATCAGGTGAGTTGGTGTTACAAGAAATTTGATGCTTTGCAATGTTTTGTTGTTCTCTCCAAAACCCCTATTGAGGTGGGGACTTTGGATTTGCTGGATCTTTTAAGAATCAGGGATTTGTTGGTGTTCTACACTATGAAGTTCACTGTTTTCTTTGGATCAACATTGGTTGTACTAAACAGTTGGTTTGTTGATGCAAGGCTGATTCATGTTGTGTTTAAGCATAGTTAAGGGTTTAAGTTCCTTGCTAAAACCTAGTTGTAAAAGGGTTTAAATTCCCTTCAAAATCTATTTCGTGTAGCTTAATTAGTCTTATTTTTCTATTGATGGGTACTAATTATTAGATTGTTGATGGTTTGCATTTTTTTTAGCAGCAATATTTGTTATGACAAGGTTTCAGGTCCCTTCAAAACCTATTTTTCCCCTAATAAAAAACATTCCAGAAATATGCTCAAATTTATGATGTAGAGCATCATGGCAACCTCATGCTTCATTGAAGAAAATTTGTAATTTGATGCAATTTTGATGTCTTTACCTTGTAAAATGGTTAGAAGAGTCATGTTCCATTTATTGAAGTCATTATGAGGGTCAAAGTTTATTGTTTTGTGTTAAATTGCAAAAAAGGAGAAAATTTATCATACAAATTTCAAAGTTGTCAAATTGCAAAAATGATGCAAACTAGGAAGGTGAAGGGTCATTTATGTTCTAGGTCAGTATAAGGTAGTTGAAACTAAAAATACATGTTATATTTCCTTTAAAAAGGCTTTGTAGCCATTTGTGAACTCGTGGTTGATTGTAGGGTTGAATTTGAATAATAAAGAGCATTATTTGTGTATTTTCCTTCAGAAATTTGTGGTTTTCCTGCATGGTATGGCCCTGTACAGGCAAGAATACATGGTTGAATGTTTGTAAGTGATATACTAATCAATCACCTTCCACATGTTTCTTGTTTCATGCAAATTGATTAGTTTTTGTGTAAGTTATTTGAATTTTTCCATATACAATTAAAACCCTCTATTAGGGTAACAATGACTGAAAATAATTATGTTTCTCCTTGATTTACCAATGGAATCTTTTGATTCTTTGTGATATTATTCTTATATGCATGTTCTTCTATATTCTAGTGGTTTTGGGTCAAAAGCACAAGGTTAAGGTGTGAAAGAATCAAGGTTTTGACTATAATTCTTGAATAATAGTCTGTAACAGAGCAGTTAGGAGGAATATAATCTAGGGTTTGATAAATTGCTTAAAGAAATGGACATACAATGGTATATTAAGCTTTAAAAAGTTAGGATACAAGCGTTTGAATCATTTACCAAGAGAAATTGGGACTAGAGTATATAAAATCAATAAGCCCTATGTGTGTAATGACCTAATTAAGCCTATTTTGGCATGTGGATAGTCTAGTTTATATACTATTCTTCAAAGAAACTGGTGTGGAACTTTTGGTATGTTTTAAAACATTCAAATGGATATCTAAAACACTGTTTACAATCTAGAATAGAGCCCTGGTTGAAAAGATAATTTTGACAGTATATATATTAAGAGTGCTACTAGAGATAGGATAGTCAATGAAGGAAAGATGAATCATTTGAAAGGGAAGACTTTGTAAAGAGTTTGATATTGTTACTTTAACTTAACTGAAGATGTCTCAAGCATAGAGTTGAATGGTTGTGCCTTAAAATTCCAAGTTTTGGGTTTGTGATCAAATAATGTCATTGTTATGCATTTGAGGACAATCTGGTAGAAGAGGTCATAAATTGATGTTTTAAGGAACTTAGTTCTTTTAATCAGCCATTTTCAAGATGATTAAGTTGTTTGAAGGTTATGCAAGAATTTGGAACTTTTATTTGTGAGTTTGGATGGTTGGATTAAGTGCTTGTGAAGATAAGTGAATTTTGAGATGAGTAATCAAACAAAGAATGTTGATTTTTGTCAAATGAGAATGAGATAAGTTGTTTATTTCCTCTAGCATTGCATCAAAGTGGTATAAGAGCTAGAAGGCTTTGGGAAAAGAGAGTTTGTGGTTTTATGTTTGTGTGTTGTGATTTGTGTAGGTTAAGAAGAACCTGGTTGCTGCCAAGAGAAGGTAGAGAAAGTTGAGAGAAAGTGGAAGCAAGAAGAAGCTTGCTTGAAGGAAAAAAATGGAAGTGTTAAGAAGATGTTTGTAGGCAGGGGAAGAAAGAAAAAAGAGAAAGAGACAAGAAAAGTTTGACAAAGAGATAGCTAAGTTGAAGCAAGCCATTGAAAGAATAGAGTTGGAGTTCCAAATAAAGATGGAACAGTTGTATAGACAAGCATTTAGTTGGCACTTGACCATGAAGAGGAAAATGGTATGGCCCAATAAGAAGATAGAAAAAAAGAAAAAGAAGACAAATGAAGATGAAAGAGAAAGAATAAGAGTTTCAAGATGCTGAAGAAGAATTTGAAGAAGACAAAGACATGGCAGTTGATCCCAAGCATAAAGATGAAGGAGGAATAGAGACAAAGGACCTAATTTCAGAGGAAGGAGATATTGAGATGGTGTCAAGATGGGAAGAATAGCTTATTAAGGATGAGTTGATCTTGGAAACCTACAAAGAGATGAAGAAATATGGAGGTATTGTGTTAAGACTAATGTGTCATTTCTTTATTGTACTAATGTTTTGGATAGGAAACAATCAAAAGAAAAAGGGAGAAACAAGATGTTGAGATGCACCAAAGCACAATGAATCTGATTTCAGTTGGAAATCAAGATAGAGGACTAATTTGCATGGACAAGTTCAAACCAAAGGTGAAAATGGAGTTGTTTAGGAGCTGTTTCAAGATGAATCAATGACAAAGCATACAAAGAGTGTAGATTTGTTGACAACTTCAAATTCAAGTGGACTTGAAATTATTTTGGTTGGGAGAATAATGCAGGAGCATCATGGCAACCTCATGCTTCATTGAAGAAAATTTGTAATCTAATGCAATTTTGATGTCTTTATGTTGTAAAAAGGATAGAAGAGTCATTTTCCATTTATGAAGTCATTAAGAGGGTCAAAGTTTATTGTTTTGTGTTAAATTTCAAAAAAGGAGAAAAGTTGTCATACAAATTTCAAAGTTGTCAAATTGCAAAAGTGATGCAAACTAGGAAGGTGAAGGGTCATTTGTGTTCTAGGTTGATACAAGGCAATTGAAACTGAAAAGACATGTTGTATTTCCTTTAAAAAGGCTTTGTGACCATTTGAGAACTCGTGGGTGATTGTGGGTTGAATTTGAATAATAAAGAGCATTGTTTATGTGTATTTTCCTTCAAAAATCTATGGTCTTCTTGCATGGTATGGCCCTGTATAGGCAAGAAGACATGGTTGAATGTTTGTAAGTGATAGACTAATCAATCACCTTCCACATGTTTCTTTTTTCATGCAAATTGATCAATTTTTGTGTAAGTTATTTGAATTTTTCCATATACAGTTAAAACCCTCTATTAGGGTAACAGTGACTAAAAATAATTATGTTTCTCCTTGATTTACCAGTGGAATCTTCTGATTCTTTGTGAGATTATTCTTATATGCATGTTCTTCCATCTTCTAATGGTTTTGGGTCAAAAGCACAAGGTTAAGGTGTGAAAGAATCAAGATTTTGATTGTAATTATTGTATAACAGTATATAGTAGAGCAGTTTGGAGGAATATGATATAGGGTTTGATAAGTTGCTTAAATAAATGGACATACAATGGTATATTAAGCTTAAACAAGTCAGGATAATTTTTTTTTGAATCATTTACCAAGAGAAATTGGGACTGGAGTATATAGAATCAATAAGCCCTATGTGTGTAATGACCTAATTAGGCCTATTTTGGCACGTGGATAGTCTAGTTTATATACTATTATTCAAAGAAACTAGTGTGGACCTTTTGGTATGTTTTAAAACATTCAAATGGATGTCCAAAAAATTGTTTACAGTTTGGAATAGAGCCCTAGTTGAAAAGATATTTCTGACAGTATATATTAAGAGTGCTACTAGAGATAGGATAGTCAATGAAGGAAAGATGAATCATTTGAAAGGGAAGACTTTGTAAAGACACTTAACTGAAGATGTCTCAAGCATAGAGTTGAATGGTTGTGCCTTAAAAGTCCAAGTTTGGGGTTTGTGATCAAATAGTGTCATTGTTATGCATTTGAGGATAGTTTGGTAGAAGTGGTCATAAACTAATGTTTTAAGGAACTTAGTTGTTTGAATCAATCATTTTCAAGATGATTAAGGTGTTTGAAGGTTATGCAAGAATTTGGAACTCTGATTTGTGAGCTTGGATGGTTGGATTAAGTGCTTGTGAAGAATAAGTGAATTTTGAGATGAGTAATAAAACAAAGAATGTTGAGTTTTGTCAAATGAGAATGAGATAAGTTGTTTTTTTCCTCTAGCATTGCATTAATTTAGTACTCAATTTTATTTCAAACCTCTTGAAATGTTATAATGCATTCAAAAATTACAAGCACACATATTTTGCAAGCACAAACTTACAATGTGTAAGCAAAATATTTTGATTTCTAGACAAGTTAAATATTGTCATGATCTCTTCTTAATCTCCAAATTTTCAAATTTCAATATTATACCAACCTACATTTATTCTTTGATTACAAAACTAAATACATTATATATATATATATATATATATATTATATATATATATATATATATATATATATACATCATATATATATATATATATATATATATATATATATATACTATACTTCAAAATATACTTAATAATTAATCCAAATTTTCAAATTTCAATATTATACCAACCTACATTTATTCTTTGATTACAAAACTAAATACATTATATATATATATATATATATATTATATTCAAAATATACTTAATAATTAATCTAAATTGATTATATTTATTATATAAATATTATTAAATTAAACAAAATCACACTTAAAAAATACTCTCAAAAATTGAAAAGTCATAAAACTCTAATCCTTTTTTTAACTTTCATAAAATTTCATTAGCATTAAATTTTGATTTATTAAGCACCACATAAATCTATTTCCAACCCTCGTGAAAATCTTGCACTAGATCCATAGACAATAAGTCAAAGATATATTATTTGTTTGATAAAGAGTATCAAAATTTAATATTTGTTTTACAAATAAAAAAATCTTGATCCATAGTACATAAAAATAAAAAAATTAATAATTTTTTTTAAGAATTATGATTTTTATTCAAAATCAATTTATTAATTTAAATGATACATAAAAATATATTTATATAATAATTAAATTATTTATTATTTAAAGAAAGAAATTTATATATTTTTTCGTATTTAATATCAAATATTCATAAAAAGATTTTATTGAATTTTTTTGATAATTTTTTTTAACAATTTATGTTTTTGTTAAAAGGACACTGAAATGATGATACCATCATAAAATTTGCATCATGCTGGTGGGGCAGAAATTTGCATCGTTTGCGGAAGAAATTGTGAAGGGCGTAGATTGATATGCCGTGCTTGACCAAAACATTTTCTTAGTAGCCACGAAATGGAAAATGCAGTTAAGAAATTTCGTAGCGATTGTATTATGGTCTTATGATTATTAAAAACAAGACTTTTAATGTCCATTGAATTGACATCTTGGAAAATTGTAAGATCGTGGCTTTCTCCTCTTTTAACTTTTTCTTCAAATTTTCTATCTCGTGGGTGGGTTTTTCCACATATTTGCGCTGGATTGCACTTTGAATGGGCTATAAATCTGCCTCACCTTGCAAACCCATCTCATCAGCGGGGAAGAGAAGCCTTTGGGATTTGCAAAGTCTGCTACTCATTCTGTTCTCTCATACTGACAAGTATAATAGTATTGCTTTCTTTCTGTTTTTGGAAGGCAATAAAAATGGGTGTGGGCATTTGGGTGGTGTTCTTACTGCTGCCATCTATTATTTGCTGCTGCATGTTTGCATGTTTACAAGAGGTTTAACTGCTGCGCTTGGGAAGGAGTGGGCTGCCACCCACACACTGGCCATGTGCTACATTTGGATCTCAGTGACTCTAAAATTCAATGGAGTGAAGTTCGAGGGGGTCTATTCCAACTGCTACATTTGGAGCACTTGGACCTTGCTTACAATTACTTCGACTCTCTTTCCATACCTCCACAAATTGGAGAGCTAAGGAGATTGAAGTATCTGAGGTTACATGGCTGTGGATTTACTGGTCGAATTCCAAGAGAGTTGACTAAACTACAACAATTGGAGCACTTGGACCTCCATTGGAATCATCTCCAAGGTGCCATTCCAAGGGAGATGGGTAACATGTCCACCTTGAAATTCCTTCAACTTTCTTGGAATGATGGTTTGCAGAGCAACAAGTTGGGTGAGTGGATACCACATTTGAGAGGGTTGGAGCATCTTGAACTGAGCAACATGACTCTCACTACGGCAGAAGATGCTTGGTTGGAAGGATACTTGGTTTCTCTCACCAATCTCACCGCACTTTACATGAGCAGTTGTGGGCTTTCAGGAGAAATTCCCCCCTTCTTTGCAAATCTCTCACGGCTTCGACAGTTGGATCTTTCAGAAAATTCATTTAGAGGTAAGATTCCTACCTTTCTTGGAGCTCTCCCTCTGTTACGCCTTGATATTTCTGGGAACAATTTGGAAGGTTTTATTCAGTCCTCTTTAAGTGGCCTCTCCAATGTAGAGTATCTTTCTCTCAGTTACAACAAATTAAATGGCAGCATTCCGTCTACTCTAGGGAATCTTTCGAAACTGCAACATCTTGATCTGAGTTCAAACAAATTAAATGGCAGCATTCCGCCTACTCTAGGAAATCTCTACAAATTGAATAGGCTTGATCTTGGGGATAACTCTTTCAGTGGTCCAATCCCAACTTCCTTTGCTAAGCTATCCAAGCTTGAGGTGCTCTATCTAAACAACAATAACTTAAACGGAATTTTCCATTTTTTTATTTTGAATAATTGCCCCAAACTTGATTATTTGGATCTCTCGAACAATATGTTGACCGTAAAAATCAGTGCCTCTACCATTCCCAAATTTCAGCTTAAGTGCTTATCTTTACATGCATGCAATATTAAAGGAAATTTCCCTGCATTTATTTCAACCCAATATTTCATTGTTTTCTTAGATTTGTCAAATAATTTTCTAAGTGGCTTTATTCCAAACTGGTTTTGGGAACTCACATCAATTGAGTACATAGATCTCTCACACAACTTATTTGATGGATCAATTTCAAAATCAATTGACAAATATGCACAAGATCTTCGTTTTCTTTCATTAGCCAAAAATAATTTTAGTGGTTCTATTCCAAATTCTATCTTAAAATTGAAGAGTTTGAATATTTTAGATTTGTCAAATAATAAGTTCAGTGGCCGGATTCCCCAATGTTTAAAGAATTGCTCCATGTTGTCTGTCCTAAATCTAGAGAAGAATAACTTCAAAGGGATGATACCAAATATATGTAAGGGAATGAATTCTCTTGAGACATTGAAATTGGGAGACAATGCACTTGAAGGACATATTCCATCATCACTTGGAGAATGTAGGAATATGCAAATCCTTGATATGAGAAACAATATTTTGCAAGGGAACATTTCAAATTGGGTCAAAAGCTTACAAAATCTCCAGATTTTGATATTACAAAATAATCATTTCAAGGGTAGAATCCCATTGCAATTAATGAAACTGCAAAATCTTCAAATTTTGGATATATCAAAAAATAAATTTTCAGGGTTTATTCCAAATGACTTTATGAAGTTAACTACAATGGCAAATCAATCAGAAAACACTGAAATCCTTAAACATGACGCTAATACTCAAGGTGCATCAAAATATTACATAGATGAAATAACAATTTACAATAAAGGACAAGTTATGGAGTTTGTGAAAATTTTGAGATTAGTGAAATGTCTTGACCTCTCTAGCAATAGGTTATCAGGTAACATTCCTTGGAATATTGGATCCCTCAAGGGTTTGATTATTCTCAACATTTCAAGAAACCATTTCAGTGGTGAGATTCCTAAATCTATTGGAAATATGACACTACTTGAATCACTTGATCTTTCAAAAAATAATCTATCTGGGGCCATTCTTACTGAGCTACAACTTCTCACATCCTTGAGTTACTTTAATGTGTCCTATAATAACCTATCAGGGATGATACCACAAGGAGGACAGATGATGACATTTGATTCTACATACTTCTCCAACAATTCAGGCTTATGTGGCCTACAAATAAATGTGTCATGCTCAAGTAGCCCTCTTAATTCTCCAAAAGTACATGAAGAAAATAATGAAGATTCAGAGGATGATATATGGTGGGATATGGGAATGGCAACAGGCTATGTAGTTGGCTTTTCAATTGTAATGGGAATGTTGTGGCTCAACAAAACATGGAGTGTCCCGTGTTTCAAATTCATGGATGACATTATTATCTCTCTATTTGAAACATTGAGAGAGTATTTGTATTCTACAAGGTAAGATCAGTTTGCTAGATTTGTCATCCAAAAATTGTATATTATATAGTATAAATTTTTCTATGATAAAATAGGGCATGCATCTCATTTATGAGACTCCCCTTTTAATGTTAATAATGCTAATAAATATTGATACATTAATTCAGCTGAATGTAAAGTTTTCATTCAATAATTTTATTATAAATCCTTATAAAAAAACTTTGAAATTAATATAAATCAATATTCACAAAAATATAGTTTCAATGTATTTGTTAACATTAGTTATAATTTAAATTTTAATGTGCTAATGATGATATCAGAGCTCTCAATAAAAATGAATTACAAAGAAATAAAAATTCAATAAAAAGAGAGCCATTACAAGATTTTAATTTTAAAAATTGGCCATTTTATTTATTTTCATTAATAGTGTAGAATTGTTTTTTTAACATACATTCCAACATTTCAATCTACCAAAGGATATGTTAGAATCTGCCATCAAATGTTGGAGTCTTTTGTGGCATTAGAAATTACAGAAAAGACACTGAAGTTTGTTGTACTGCATTGGAAATCTGTTCAAATTTAATTTCAAGTTTTTTCAAAGCTCTTGAGATCTGATAGAGCATTCAAACTGATCATTTGCTGCATTAAAATGTATTGAAATATAATACATTTCAACATTGGTTGAAATGAAGCATACATGGACCATTGAAAATACAGTATCTGAAAACTTTGCTATTTTATTTTAACAACGTAGTGATTTTCAGGAAAGGTTGCCACATGAATTTATGCGACAAAGGCATGACAGAGAATGGTAGGAATGTATTCCATATAACCATCTGAAAACAATTTAATGCTTAACGTCTTCAAATTGTGTGTTAATATCATCATTTAAAGTCTCAATAGATTTCTTCATTTATAGTTGTTAAATGGTATGATGCCTATGTTTAGTTAATTAATATGATCTTGTCAAATTTTTTAGAGGATTCTTCACATTCACTTGGCACCATATTATAGATAATATTATTGTTTATATTTTATTATTAAAGTAGATTTAGTTAAACACATTTTATTTGAGCATATATATGTAATCCATTTCATTTTATATTACTGTGAGATTATACTAAGCAATTGTGTACTTTTTTATATATTTTTCTTATCTTGAACTTTATTTTTTAAGTTCAAATGGACAAAAGCATCAATCTCATTGCATCATGTTTTCTCACCACAATAAAAATCACACATACAAACTATGAACCAATCCATATTAGAAAAATAAATAGTGTTCTTATTTGCTTTGCAAGCCTAGTATATTTAGGAAATATATTATTAGAGAGACTGAATATGAAAAATACACTTTTGAGGCTTAAGTTTGTTAATTTACTAGTACAAGAGCACATCAAATAAGCCTTAAATTGCATTCACTATAAGGGAAAACTCTTTACTATATAAAATTAATGCCTTCTTTGTAATATGTTAAAATAGAGGTTAAATCTTAAATAACATTAGGGCTTAGTGACAATCTTATGAGCCTTGTTATGTAAAAACCTCACAATTATTTATCCAAATGAACTATGATTTAATATTTATCTTTAATTATCTTGAAAACAAACCTCAAGGAACCCTTGTTGACCTAGAAAAACCTAAATAAAGAGATAATTTCCCTCTCTCATACATTGGCCCTTACTTGTTCATTACCTTATTATAAGTATATCCCTTTAACATGAATTGACCCTCCCTAGGCTCAAGGATCATGGTAACATTTAGGTTTTGTGGAGAGTACACCTTTGACACCAACATATGACACTATTATGAAGAATTTTAGCTTTAGTTATGTTCTTTCTTTAGATGTACCTAAAATCTGACCTTACATAACCACACCTAACTTTAGTCTTTTCTAAGCCTTTAATTAATTTCATCATTTCCCCATATTTATCCTAATATTTAATTAAATAAATATTTATCATTTATTTAATTTTTTTCCCTTTCACATGATCCCATTAATTAAATAAATATTTTATTTATTTAATTAATTTCACTCTATCCTTTATCCTTGTCCATTTAATCTTATCCTTCTATCTTGTTCACATGGATCATAATCTAAAAGTTCCATCATGTGACAAGTGTCCCCTTCACATGTCTAACTAAATCCTTATTGAATCTAGCCACCTGCTGAAATGTCAAACCATCTTTTCATCTTATCCACTCATTTCAACCCCACCTCTTAATCCTAGCCATTTTTTTTTTCTTATCCCAATCTTAAACTTAAATCTTATCCCTCATGTGCCACTTGTTACATGACTACATCTTTCATCCTAACCCTAATCCTCATTCAATTTTAACCATCCATTATCAATATATCCTAGCCATTGATTTCACCTCTTTAAGACTCTATATTTAGATGCTCTCATCCTTCATCGACAATGAATTTTGAAGCTATCATACCCTTATGCTATCATTTTTCAATCTTATTTGCAATCATACCAATTTTATGCCAGTCTATTAAACAATCCAAATATTATCATTATCTTAAGAGCAAATCAAATGGAACAATGGTGCACTCCATTTTCACTCATCAAGGAGTGAGAAGGATTTTATGTTCAAAAGTATTGTGTTTGTATTGCATTATCTTCCATTTTATTTACCTTCAATATTTTCATCTTCACTTTCTCAAGTACTTTACATGCGAAGACCCTAGTGGATAGAACCTACAAATCTTCATTTATAAAAATATCATCATCACTAACATTATGACAATAAAAAATGTCATATCCACTTACTCATTAACCTTTGCACTAACCACTTCTTCTACATATTCCATGTACACAAATATGCTCTACTACATTTGATCTTCAAAAAAATCATGTCCTCTAAAGGACATACAAATGTTGCATTCTCATTCTCCTATTTTTCCATAACACTATCCCCATGCATGTATCCTCATTTACCAAGATTTCCATGCCTTTCATAAGGAAATGTGCTATTGTTGCAACCTCATGAAATTTTATTCTTCCTAATTATCCTCTTACATGATCTATTCTTCTCTACCATCAACAAGACACTTTTTTTATTTGTCTTTTCTTGCTCCATCTTCCTCCATACCTACACACAAAATCAAGGGATTCAATTTCGCCCATTTTATTTTCTTCTTATCTCCTAATCATCTAAACTTTAGTCACCTTTAAGATTCCTAACATCTTGGTTATCTTTGAACATATGCTCTAGATTCTCATTGTAGAGGAGGGGGACCAATTTCTCAGGACCCCAAGTCATGGGAGGGTCTAGAACAATAGGCTACCCTGATGTACCTCAAGCTAGTGAAATGTTTCAGAAGAGTTTAAGGCTTAAAGGCTGAAAGGAAGAGCAACTAGGTTGTTATTGTCCTTTTACAAACCTGAATGTTTCAGGAAGTTAGGTAGGTAGGTTTCTAGAGTCTAGACTATGACTTAAGCAACTCACTACTAGAGGACTACAGTGTGAGACGCGAATGACAACATGACATTTTAGCATCTCATTGGGGGCGTTGGCATTCGTATGACTAGTAAGTGTAAACTATAGTTAAAAACCAAGGGAAACCTACTAACGACCTAATAGATGTAGTTTGATGTAATGACAGAAATAAAGAATATAAAGATATAGAAAGATAGATAATGTTGAGAAATGTATATGAGATGAGTCTCTAGAAATGCCTAAAAGTATGAACTGAACAACATAAAAGTAGTTAATATTTGGTCGCATCATTTCCTCCCAACTATGATATTGCATGTCCTCAAGAAATTAGTTTAGGATTAGAGGTTATATTGCAAGGCCATTTATTTGAAGTCTATAACCACATCCACTCCTTTTAGTTGCTTCAAGTAAAAGTGTCCATAGCATGAAATTTTTTCCCATTTGACACTCCTTGCTTCTTCTTGTTTTCCACCCTTTTCTCCTGTCCAATATGGCATTGGGTAGAGAATCATAGGCCGATGGAAGCTAAGAGGTACCCATGTGAGTCCCTTTTCTTTGGAAATATCCATATACCTACAAGTCCTTTCAAGCATGTTTATGAAGTTATATAAAGAGTGGGGTTCCTTTTTTTGCAATTTAGGGGTCAAACTTTCCCATATTTCTTGTATAAAATGAAAAGAATGATATATGAGACCTACAACTAATCTTTGCATCCTGGCATAATGATTTTCTCTTAAATTCATGATTTTCCTACCTACACCCTTATACTGTAGTTGTATTTTCCATTCCTCTATTACTGCACTAAGGTCTTTTGATTCTTTTCTAACATGGAGTGTAATTAATTTATCTCTTTCAACATAATAATGCATGATTTCACTCGTTTGTTTCTCTTTTTTGAAGTAAGAAGCTAATTCCCTGATCTATAAATCCCCCACAAATATCAATGGGTTCCATTTTGTATTATCTAGCACAACATAGTTATGCAAATTAAATTCACATAACTAATCCTACATATCAGGTGTAGAATCAGAAAAAAAATTTAAAAACTCAAATTTCTTGCTCATGGAAATTGGTAAGTTACTGATTAGTTTACTGAATTGAAAACACATAAATTTCTTTTGTAAATATAAAGGAATGCACCCTAGAAAGTGGCCTACATTTTAGGATTTGTGTAGACTTATTTATAATTTCTTCAATCCTTATTGTCATTTTTTTTCAATTCAATTTCCTTCTTCTCAAGAGTCCTAACATGGTTTTGTGTCATTTCTACTTCTTCCTTCTTCCACGCTTCTTTTTGTTAAGAGAATTCATTAGTTCTTTTCCATAATTCATATCCTAGGGACATAATAGTAGAACTAGTTGGAGTCTTAGCTTGAGGAGGTATTCCTTTAGTCATAGGTTCTTTATTCCCTATTTTCACAAGAGCACTTGCTATGCAAGAACATCCAACTTAGACCCGTTCAAATTTATGCAATTTCCCCTTGAACTCTTTAATTTTCATGTCCCTTTCATTGTCCTTCAACTAATAACTTACCAGAAATTATTTCAAGTGATTTATTTTGTCAAGTGCTTCCTACAATTCTTTCTTAATATTTCTCTCTCAATAAACAAATATTCATCTTTATCTAAAAATTGATTATCTTCCCCATATCATCTTCACAACCCTTAATATTAGGGTTTTGGGTTTCTTTTTTCAATTTTCTAGTAATAAAGGCATCCTCTGAATTAGATGTAGAGGTTCTCAAGAAATACCATTGTGGTTTGACCAATGTTTATACATTCTTAGGGGGAACTTCTTTTGATTTTGAATCTACTTCAATTGCAACAACACCTTCTTTTTGTTTCCTGCATGTACCCCTCATTTCCCTTTCCCTCTTAAGCGACAAGACTACCTTGTGGGTCTTTTCTACCCTAATATAGGCACAAAAGAAGACCCAATTTTCCTTTTCTTGGCTCTTGATGTCTTCTTAGTGGTATGGGTTTCTTTTTACCCTCTATTGTGGGTTGTTTCATAGTGGTTGCAGGTTGAGTATCTGCATATCATGATTTTTTGACTCATCCCTGCTATGGGTAGGTGAAGTAAGGAGGTCAAGGGATCCTTCCCTTTTTGACACAAAAGGTTCTTCTACTTTATCTGGTATAGCAGGTTCTTCTAAAATATTATCAATGTGGTTAAATTGATAAAGCTTTCCCATGAAACTTGTGGGTGTTGAATTCTTAGAATCCTTTTAACCAATAGGGTGACCAAACAATAATGTGACAAGGTAGTTTTATTCCTTTTTATTTTATATTCAGATCCCATTCTTTTCAACATATTATAGAGAAAATAAAATAAATCCACAAATTATTTGCATTTGAAAACCTTGATTTCAAGCTCAAGAATATTTGATAATGGAAAAAAATCATTTGCATTGCTTAAATGTTTTAAATTTCATTTGCATTGTATGGAGACAAGTATGTAGGCATGCCTATGGAAGAAATTATTTGATAGATTTAGGTTGATACATAGTAAATTAGGGTCCTTGATATTGACAATGAAATATAGGATTTGATAAATATTATACATTTAAATGTGTATTCATCAAGAGACACAATCAATTAAATGTTATGAACATAGATATAATTAGAATAGAAAACAATATGTTAAACTTTACTTGTGGGACTAGTGGATCATTACAATTGATAAATTTTCAATGTTTGTTTGCAAATTTAGTTAGCAAATTCCTAAATCCTTGTACAATCCATTTCCAATTGTCACTTAATTAGATAATATTTGCATTCATTTCTATTTTATGTTTTGATCTCTCTTAGTCATGCCTTGTTTCCATTTCTTGTTTGCATGTGTTGTCTCTTGTCTTTCGACAATCTTAACTCTCATTCTAGTCAATTAGTTGTTAATTAGGCTTCTAGTTTAGTCTAAAATCTCAATTTGCACTATTTACCTAGACACTAAAATAATCTAAATATTTTTCTTTTCTTTCTTTTAGGTTCTTTCAATTCCAAACAATCCAAAATAAAATAAGATTTTGGATCTTTCAAAATTTTCAACATTAACTATTTTATTATACATTTTATATCATAAAATTCATTTAAGTGGGAAATATTCAACTTTATCATGGTATATTAAACATTATATATATATATATATATATAATGGTTGACCCCGATGGCATTTTCATTTGGCATTGTGTCAAATATTTGGAGCAAGATTTCATGGCAACTTATTAGTACTAATGTGGTCTTTATGGCAAAATAAAAGGAGTGTTCTATTGATTTTTTAATGCTAGGCTTTTAGCCATAGCAATACTTTATAATGCATATTTATCAAAGGGAGCACTTCATATTTCTTGCACTTCATGTGTTTCTTATTCACAACATTTTGGAGACCATAGATTTTACAAAACTTGAATCATTTATATTAGTCATGAGTTTAATACATGCATATAATGGTTTGCATGGTAATCATAGTGTTTTGATATCGACAACAAGGAGATTTCAAAAGAGGCAATATTATTGGCAAGAAAAATTCAAAGGTATCGATGCATATTTATTTTATCACATGGAAAATAAGTTAGGGCTTGGTACAAAATAGGGTTAACATGTGAAAAACAAATATTATTATTGATTATCATGAGGTGAAAACACTTGAGGAGCTAGGGTTTGCAGGTGATGATGTCAGTATCTCTTGGACAAGACATTGCTTGAATTCTCACTAAGTGAAGAAGAGATAGTTTCTTTCAAGCTACATTTTCAAGTAATATCTCCCAATTATCTTTTGTTGACAGGTAGTTATCAATTTGATTAAATCCTTCAATGTTAATGATGTCGACAATTTTGCTGAGATTTGTGGTATCATTGATTAACTATCTTTTGTGAACAATGGTTCCAAAAGAGTGTAGAAATCCTTGTTTATTCAATGTGCATTTGTTAAGGAAATAGTTTTTTTGTTTAAGAGGTTATTGATGCCTATTTCTTCAAAACCCTTGTCCGGATTTTTGGGGCTTTGGTTTATTTTCAACAATGGGTAAAGAGACAATGTAGTTCATATCTGTTTTTGTTGTCAAAAGCAATAATGTGTAGCCTACCGGTCATTGTATATGGGTATCTTGAAGAAACAATTTTCTATCTCTGTACACGAGCAATTGGTAACTGAAAGTTTTTTTTCAAAGGCAGAGTATGGTGGTTTAAAAGAATTATAAATATAGTGTTATTTGACACTGTAACAATTGTTCTTTTAAAAAAAGAGAGACATTTTTACTGAGAACATATTTGGAATTACAATGCAAGATAAATTGTGAAAACAACATTTATTTTTTTTGAAGACTCCATTATGAGTTTTCAGATATTAATGTATTTTTTGTGAAAATTTTGGCTATGCAGTGAAACAAAGCAACCCTCTGTATATGATTGAAACATGCAATGATAAGGTCAAGTCAGTGAGACAAAAATGACCTTCACCAGTGAGGCCTGTAATCAGTGAGATTCAAATTTTAATAAGCCAGTGACAAAATTTTTTTGAGTGGTTTTTCTACCTCATGAGGGTTTTCCACTCAGGACAAAAACAATGTTATAATCTTGTTTGAAGATAGTTAAAGGAAAAATTAACTTAAGACACTGATTCACCCCTCTTAGTGTCTTCACCACTCCAACATATATATATATACAATCAATATTAATGAAAAACATGTTAAATAAAATAATCTTATATTCAATTAAAAAAATATCAAGTTAAAGTATACATCAAACTCAATCTTAATAATACATAATTATGTGTTTCTATTACGAAAATAGTCAGTCTATTCATAAAATAAAAAATATTCATAAACTAATGTTCTTGCATATGTGATGAATCAAAAATATTAACCCCATTACTATGTCATCCTATTACCCTAAACCCTAAACCGATGTCTTAAGGGTCCTAATATGACATTTCTTAAGGGGATCAAAGAAGTTCTCAAAATTTGGTGAAGTTGCCCAAGGCAACCAAATTTAACAATAATAAGATCACAAGATTATAATATGAATGAGATTTCATGAGAGGTTGGTTGGTTAGTTGAAACAAGAGCTATCTCAATCAATTTGTTCCACAAGAAAATGTTGTTCACTAACACAGGATCCATTATTCCAGAGACCACCCAAGCTTCACCCCTAAACTGCGAACTCTAAACTCTAAGCCCTAAACCCTAAAAGCATGCATTTTGTCCTAGGACCTTAAAATG
>VDFB02304018.1:0-22041 GCA_007258455.2 Sequoia sempervirens | reverse complement strand
AATTCTGGATTGACGTGATCGATCGATGCGGACGGATTGATTCAAAGCGATCTCGCTGATTCTTTCGGATTGACGGATTTGATTTTGAGCGTTGAAATGGTCTGAAATGGATTCTGATCGCGATTGATTTGGATGTTTGACGCGCGATGATTGATCCTGATCTTTATCGCGTCGATCTGATCGATCGAACGCAAAAAAGATCGATCGATTTGCGCAAAGATTGATCGATTCTGCCTGACGAAAGCGCGATTTTGATTGATTCGATCCTGATTTTGATTGACGATCCTCTGATCTCGATCTTTGAGTTCTGCGTTCGATCCGCCGATTTGAGTCGACGCCGGACGTTCGACGATGCGCCTGATTGATTTGAACGGCAAAGATTGATCTGATCGATCGCGGATTTGATGATCCGATCCTGATCGATCTCGACGCGTCTGATCCGACGCCCGCGTCTGTGGTCTGAAAAGATCGACGCTCGACGTCGATTGATCGCAAAGATCCTGATCTCTTGTCGAGAATGGATCCTGATCTGCTCGATTTTGCGCGATTGATTTGACGCGACGCGTCGATCGTCTGATCTGATCTGATCGAACGCAGAGCCATGGAATGCCGGTTTGATAACGCCCGCACCACCCGAGAAAACGCCGCACGCACCGCACCTGATCCGTTCGATTAGATCCGACTGATCCTGTTCGATGGAACGATCCTGATCTCGAACGTCTGATTTTAAAGAAATCCTGATCGAACCGCCGATCGAGATGATTTCTCGATGATTTATTTATTTGATTTATTTATTTTGATTGACGATGATGATGATTTGATGATGATGCCGATTTGATGTCGATTTCGATTTTTCGCCTGATTTTGATCGAGGACGCCTGATTTGCCGATTTGATCGAGGACGGCAGCGCGCTGCCGTGATGGCAGGAATGCCGGATAAAAGCGTGATCTTCGATCGCAAGATGCGGACGCCTTTTGAAAAAAGAAAGATGATTGATGATGATGATGATGATTTTGATTTTGATGATGATTGATGATGATTTGATGATTTATGCTGACGCAAAGAAATGCCGACGAGCGCCTGGATCGACGATTGACGCGATCGCAAAGCGATTTTGATATCGATTTTAATCCCTCTTTCCCTCTTCCTGCCTCCTTAGAAGTAACTCTTGAGATGGAGAGAGAGAGGGAGAGTGAATTGAGATGGAGAGAGACTAAAGGAGAGATATATAGAGAGGGAGAGTGAGACCTAATAGGATAAGGAAGAGATAGAGAGATAGTGGAGAGAGAGAGAGACTTAAGAGAGAGGGAGAGAGACCCGAGAGGGAGATGGAGGTAAGAGAGAGAGAGAGACATGAGAGAAGAGAGGAGACCTGGAAGGAGGGAGGAGAAGGAGAGGGAGGGGAAGAGGAAGAGAGGAAGGAGAGGGAGATGGAGGGAGATGGAGGGAGGGGCTGAAGGGATGGAGAGAGGGAGAGTGGAAGATGGAGGGACAGAGAGAGACCCAAGACACCAAATGGAGGAGAAGTAGGGAGAGAGGGAGAGAGATAGAGGGGAGGGAGAGAGAGAGACTTGAGGGAGAGAGAGGGAGATAGAGGAGAGGGGAGAGAGATTCTGAGAGGGAGAGAGGGGAGAGAGGGAGAGTGGAGAGACGGAGAGAGAGAGTGTGGAGATAATGGAGAGAGAGAGAGAGAGAGAGAGAGAGAGAGAGAGAGAGAGAGAGAGAGAGAGAGGTATAAAAAGGGATAAAGAGAGAAGAAAGGAGGGATGGATAGGTCTAGAGCTTAAGGGGAGACATAGTGATATATAGAGAGGTAGAGAAAGGGATAGAGAGATATGATGATTTATGAAGATTTTTTCATATCCTTGCTACCAAAAATATAAATATTTCATTATTCATTACTTTTTCTTTAATGTTTCAAGTATTTTGAGATGAGTGTTAAAAAAAAATCATGAAAAAAAGACTTTGCATGTGAAATTAGTGAGCATTTGATGTTTCAAAAATTAAATATGAAGTTAAAATGATTATATTTTTTTTTGGTGTATAATATAGAAACACCACCTATTCCATTGCGTAGAGCTCTCAATCACCTTTCCAACTCATGTAAAAAGTCAAAATTTTGATAAGAAACGCAAAAGTTATGCCCATTTTACTAAAGAGGGTTTTTAGGTTTTCAAAACAAATATTCGTTTCAAACGGATATATGTTTTGTTTTTCAAAAAAATGGGTTCCCGCTTTCCAAAACGGATATCCGTTTTGAAAACAAAATGGATATCCGTTTCGGTTTGGTATTACCAAACCAAAATGGATATTGTACCCAAGCTTGCAAAAAGTCAAAGGCATGAATTCCACATTTTTGGACGTGTTAAAAACACCTTTTTTTCCCATTGCCACTTTTTGGACCCCCATGATCTTGCACATAGCTGACTATAATTTAATTGTAATTAGATTTATTTAAATGAGAAAATCAATGGTTTCCTATGCAGTTGATTTTTTGAGTTTAATTTACAATTTATCTTTTTTGTATTTCCAATTGTTGTGATGAATTTTGAGAGGGTTTGAGAGAAGTGAATGCTCTCTACATTATGGCTGTGGGTGATTGAGAGGATTGAAGAGAGAAGGAAAATCCAATTGTCACCATGTGATTGGCACACTTGAAGAGATCCACGATTAAAGGGATTTGAATGGTCAAGATTCTCTTGGGAAGATATGAAGGGTGAGAATAAAATGATAGTTTTGGAAGTCCAAAAAGTCCTTTCTTGGAGACATGTGAAAGGTCATTTTTTTTTGAAGAAATACATAGATTACATTGAATATGAAGATTTTGTGGGGAAATGAGAAGCTAACCATATACATGCACGACACATGCAAGTTTGACCATAGCTGAAGCATGTTTAGGAATGTGCAAGTGGATTTATTAGTTAATTAATTAGTTTTAATCAACTAATGACTTGAGGTGGATAAATGAAGAATTAAATAAATAATTTACTTTTTTTTTTTTTTGAGGATAAAGATATGAAGGATGAGTTGAATTTATTGAGTGGACTATAGAAGAAAGTGAGATAAATGCTTATTAAATAAATTATTTGATTTTTTTTTAATTAATGTTAGGAATATGGTTGGGAAGGTTAATTAAATAATTAATTTTATTTAATTAATACTGGTAGATGATAAAATTAGGTGTGGTTAGGATGTGAATGATTTTAGGTGTCTACACAAACAACCAATTATATAAGAGCCTAATTGACACATCTTATCATAGGAACACAAATCATCATTCACTTGCTCTTTCCTACTTTACTTGAAGTCTTCTTCTTTCACTTATTGTTGTTCACTGGTTTCTTCTTTCCCCTTGCATTATTATCAGTTTTGGGAATATGGATTTGTGGAGAAACAATCTCCAAGAAATTGTCTTTGTTATTAAACAGTATATAATCTATTAGTATTTCAATGATATTTTTTTATTATGAGGATAATACTTATATTTTAATAATTTATTTTTTAAATTTCTAGATTGAATTTTACTGCTATGAGAATGTTTAAAATATGTATTATTGTTTAGTTACTTTGTATTTTCTGCTCTCTATTTTTTTCTCTTATCTTCCATTTAATCTATGGTAATTTCTCTTTATTTTGATGATGGATAATATAATATGATTTTAAATATTAATATAAAATCATTATTAAAATTATATTCAAAAAATACTTTCAATCACTTAAAAAACTATAAAAAATATTATATTTCTTACTAATACTAAATTTATTTGCAATCTCATTATCTTTAATATTAAAATCAAATTTAAAACCATCAAGGATTTTTTTTACAAGAAAATATTACTTCAAGGATTTAAAGTAACCATATAGATCTATAGAACAATTAAGTTCAACCCCAATCAATTAAGAGAATATTAAAGTTTTCCAATGCTTTTATGTATGCCCATTTTAGATGGAACCACATGGTAATAGTTTAATATACAACTTTTTTATTTGCATAATTTATTAGATTTCATGTTTGCATCAGAAAGTGACACAAGTGGCATTTGATTGATAATTAATCATCATCTTTGTGACTCATTTATTTTAATAGTTTATAAAGGGCATCTTTGAGAGCAATCACTATAGACACTATAAGGCATATGATAAAGTTAAAAACAAACTTATTTAAGCGTTTCAGATATTAAAATACAATTTTTTTTATATAATATTATTATATTTAATGATAATTAAATATGTGTTGATATTTTAAATTATATTTTGTGATTATTATTAATATATGACATATAAATTAATATTTCAGATTGTATTTTTAAATTTATTATGAAATTAATATAATCAATTTTTTATGTCATTTTGATTAAATCTTGGGATTTATATTATTAATATAAAATATTATATAAAATTATCATTTTCATGATAGATATCAAAGTGTAATTTAAAATATTGATACAAAATCTTTTGCATAATCTTTTAAATATTTTTTTAATCTTTGTAACATATCATAGAGTATGAGTAATTGCGATGATATCTAATATATTGATGTAAAATCTTCATCCTCATAATACATAAGAACATGTAATTTGAAACATTAATATAAAATCTTCTATTTTTGAAATATTATTAAATTATTTTTTAAATCTGTAAATTTTTTTATACACGTGTCCAATCTATAGTCCAAATGCATTTATGAAGGTTTCACATACCATCGACCTCACTAATTGTATTCAACCAATTGAACTGCAACCCTGAACTAATCTATAAATTTAATTTGATTCAATTTTTAAAAAATAAACTCGAATGTAATTTACAGCCACTTTAGTGCATCCCTTTTATAAATGTTCTATAATGATTAAATCTCTGCTTTTCCTTAATCTTGAGCTTTATGCTTCTTGCGGAATATAAACCTTCTATCATTATTGAGAGCCACTCCAAAAAGAAAATATGCTTTCATTTTAAATATGCTATATGATCATATTTTATTCTATTTTCCGTAATCTTGAGCTTTATGCTTCTTGCGGAATATAAACCTTCTATCATTATTGAGAGCCACTCCAAAAGGAAAATATGCTTTCATTTTAAATATGCTATATGATCATATTTTATTCTATTTAGAAGCACGTTGATAAATTGTATGGCCTGTATTAAATTTATTGGGTATTCTTAGACTTTTGTGTCATGGTTGCACGATCTTGCACACAAATGGTTTTTTTATCAAAAAAAAAAAGGTACTGAAAGACTATGTTACCTAACACCTAGAAGCCTTTCGGCATATGTATTATTGAGGCAACATACAAGTGGAAATACATTAAGGAAAGCAGATCAGTATGGAAACCGGGCTTGGTATTGAACATGATGAGAAGGGAAGGGTGGTAAAAGATGGATCAGTAGATCTCAAGGGAACCCCAGTTTCCTATTCTGCAACTGGACGTTGGAATGCTGCCTTCTTCATTATGGGTACTCTTTTCTCTCCTTAACCCATCAAGGATAGGGAATGTTTTTGGGGGACCTGCAACTTCTGAACCTTATATATCTCTAGGAATTTTAGTTATCATCTGCATCAATGTATACTGGAGTATAGATCAATGAAATAAGGGTGGTTGTTTTGATATTCTGGTTTTCAAATTTAACTTATTTTTTCAATTTCTATATAATTTTATTTTTGTTTGTGTTTAAGAAATTTCAAAGAATGATGGTAGATTTCCACAATTCATAGAGATTAGCTGTAAATAGTTTCTGGTTTTCATTGTGTGAGATTATTTTGCATCAACGTTTCGGATCACACTCCCTGATCTATTATTAGGATGAAGTAGAGAGTGTGATCCGAAACGTTGATGCAAAATAATCTCACACAATCAAAGCCATAAACTATTTGCAGCTAAAGTTTCAAAGAACTAAAATATCAAAAATACTGACCAGATAAACAGGTAAAAGACATTAATGGTGGATTACCCTTAAGAAAGTGAACTATGTTATCTGATTCAACTCCCTTTGCTCTCCAAAATATCCCAAGAAAATATTTTTGTTGTGCTCTCATCCTTTTATTTATCTGAAGTTAATTGATGAACCTTTCTCAGCTTTACAGAACTTTTCCATCAAACACTACATGGATGAGCATTTCCAAAGTTCGTTGAGCTTCACAAGTCCATTCTTCTTAATTTACGTTTATTTTATAAATTTACAGTTAAGTAAATATAAGAACCAAATTATTGGTATAGCTTCGGAATCTATTTGCAACACAGTGTAACTTTGTTATAAAGCATTATAATAAGTTAACAGTAATGTGGTGGTTTCTTTTATATATAATTTTATTATTTTGTATGAATACATTTCACTTTATGATTTAATATTTTTATAAAAGAACAAATCAGTATGAATTTTATATTTATATATAAAAAATTTATATTGTTTTGATCACATATATTGTTAGGTTGTAATCTTTGTTATTTTTGTCAAAAGCAATCTTTTTATAATCAATTTAAAAATGTTTATATAATAATATTTATTCATTGATCCATGTTTCATGAGTAGTGGTTCACAAGAATCCATCTCTCATGATAATGAATGGTCCACTTAGCACTTATTGCATTTAGGTGATGCTCATAGAGGTGAAGCACTGGGTCTTTTGGGAGGTCACCCATCCCAACACTACTCCAACTCAAGTGTGCTTAACCATGGAGATTTCCCCAAGGTTAAGCCCACTTAGCTTGCAACCCCATTTGAGAGATGGGTTCTTATGAACCACTACTCATGAAACAAGGGTCAATGAATTTGACTTGTAAAAAAAAATGGTTGAATCCTGATAGCAATATCACAATTTGACATGTTGTGGAAAACACCTCCTACTTATCAGATAATATTATTATTTTTAACTATTTTTTTCAAATATAAAGAGAATAAATTTTTAAAATATATTTGATATAAAGAAAAATAATTTAATTTAATTGTTTTATCATTTATAAATTATTGAAACAAACATATTCACTTATAATTAATTAACTATTACTTAAAGAATTACTATATATATCAGTTTTTTATAAATAACAATGAAACAATTAAAAATAGTTACCTTTTTATTTATTGTCTCTTTCTAGAATTCTTCATTTTATTTGTTAAAAAATAATATATAATTGAATGCAATTAAAATTTTATTATATAAATTTAAAAATTGCTTTCCAAATTTATTCACAAATCTTAAGTTGAGCATAGTGAAGCGATTTGCTCAAGACTTGAATAATAATAACATAATACTAATAATTTTTGAACAATGAAATTCAATTGATTATGGAAAATTACCATGACTTGTCAAAAGATAATTATGAATTTATTAATTTATTTAATGGATTTATCAACAAGCAAGTTGTAATTTCTAAAAAGATAATTATGAAATTTTCAATTTATTTAAATGAATAATTAACTCATATGATAAAATATATTTAATTAAATAATTAATAATAAATAATAATGATGATAAATGATAATAATTTAATTATATAATAATAATTAATGATAGATAAAAATATTTAATATTTAAAATAGTTAATATTATATTTATTGTTTGTAATTTTTATTTTATTTATTGTTTTTAGTTGCAATTATTGATAATTCATTGTGCATTAGTTCAATTTTCTATATATATATTTTTTTATCACAATTATTATAAAAAATATAATGCCTCTCTTTCACATTATTGTCTATCTAACTCCAAAAATACATCTTTGACAATATTTATTAATTAATTAAAAATCATAATACAAAGATTTTTTTATTTTTAATTGATTAATAAATACACTCAAAAGTACATTCCCTCTTTTACTAAGTTGTCAAGTTTTATTTCTAATTCTTGCATGTAATAAGAATCTAAGGTTTTTTTTTTGTCATATACTGTGCAGCGGCTGAAATGAGTGAGAGATTAGCATTCTTCACAATAGTAGCAAGCCTATTCACATACCTAACAGATGTTATGAATGAGGGTGTTGCAACATTTGCAGAGAGTGTAAACACATGGGCTGGGGTGACAAGCATTCTTCCTCTAGTAGGAGGTTTCCTGAGTGATGCCTATGTTGGACGCTATTATATGATCATATTTTCCTCACTGCTCTATCTCTCAGGATTAGCACTTTTGATAGTCTCAGTATCCATCTCTTCTCTCAGGCCGCCTCCAACTACTCCTAACATGCAAAAGCATGCCACTGGCACTCAGATTGCAGTTTTATTCACATCACTGTATATGATATCTTGTGGGTCAGGTGGAATGAAGCCGTCTTTGCAATCATTTGCAGCAGATCAGTTTGATTACCAACATCCAGATGAAAGCAAACAGAAGATCTCCTTCTTTAACTGGCATTACTTTTGCATGTCGTTGGCCATTCTCATGTCAAATACAGTGATAGTGTATGTTCAAGGGAATGTGAGTTGGGGGGCAGGATTTGGCATCGTGGCATCTGTGAGTTTCATAGCTATAATCATCTTCTTATGTGGGACGCCCAAGTATAGACACAGAGTTCCTGCTGGAAGCCCAATCACTCGGATTGCTCAGGTCTGCAAATTTTATAATTAATAGATAATAGATTTTATTTCAAATGGAATTGGTATGTTGCATTGTAGTCAATCTATAGGCTATTTATGTGAATTTCTTGTAATTATGGTCAGCTATAAACAACACACTCTAAACTTTGATTTACTTGGATGATTCATATGAAATCACATTTTTTTTCAGTAGAACTCACCCAAAGAACCTGAATCCCCCAGTGCACTCTCTCCTCTTAGAGACCTTTTCCATAGATTCCACCTAACCTAAATCCCACAGGACATTCATTACCCTCTCAATTTTTTCCAATAGTACCTACCTAAAGAACCCGAGTCCCACAGAGCATTTATTCCCCTCTCAAACACTTTTTCAATTGAGACTTTTCCAATAGGATCCACTTAAGGAACCTTAATCCCTCAGCGCATTTAATCCCCTCTCAAAGACTTTTTCAATTGAGACGTTTTCAATAGGACCCACTTAAGAAACCTGAATCCCCCAGCACATTTATTCCCCTCTCAAATTTATTCCCCTCTCAAAGACTTTTCCAATAGAATCCACCTAAGAAACCTGAATCCCACACTCAAAAGACTTTCTCAATAAGACCCACATAAGGTACCTGAATCCCACAGCACACTTACTCCACTCTCCAAAAGGCAAATTTGTCACACTCTGTATATCAGAATACTCCAATTACCTTCGTTGGTTTCAATCTCTTTAACAATTGAGATGTATGATAGATTTTTTCTTTCTTTTGAACCAGGTGTTGGTTGCTGCTTTCAGAAACCGTAATTTGCAATTACCGGCAGAGTCTAACAAACCCAGTCATAATGACTTCAAGTGTCTGGATAAGGCAGCCATGGGACAAGAAGAGCATGGAAGCAAAGATCCCTGGAAAGCCTGCACAGGCAGGCAAGTGGAAGAAGTGAAGGAACTAGCAAGAATGGTACCAGTGTGGCTCACAATCATCATTTACTCTCTCACTCTCGCACAGGGCGGTACATTCTTCGTGAAACAGAGCAGCACAATGGACAGGAGCCTCGGGGCCCACTTCCGCATACCCCCTGCATCCACCCTAGCCATAGTAATCATTACCACTCTGATTGCAGTGAGCGCATATGACCGCCTGCTGGTCCCAATCGCAGCAAGGATAACCGGCATGGAACGAGGCATAACCATGCTCCAGAGAATCGGGGCAGGATTGGTGTTTGGAATTTTGGGAATGATAATAGCGGCCCTGGTGGAAGCCAAGCGCCTGAAAGTCGCGCAAGCCCACGGTCTCATGGACAAACCACTAGCCGTGGTTCCCATGAGTGCCTTTTGGCTTGCCCTGCCGAATGTAGCGTTGGGCATAGCGGATGCTTTGGCTTTGGTGGGTCTGCAGGAATTTTTCTTTTCACAAGTGCCCGACAGCATGAGGAGCTTGGGTGTCGCTTCCTTTTTGACAGCCGGCGGTATCGGGAGCTTCGTCAGTAGTCTTGTAATTCACATTGTTAACAGTGTTACCGGAAAGATGGGTCACAGGTGGCTGCTGGACAATCTCAATGCAAGTCGACTGGATAAGTTTTACTGGCTGCTGGTTTTTTTGAATGCTCTCAATCTTTTGGCTTTTATATTCATTGCACGGAGATACAGGTATAAAAGCCTCACATAATATGAGACTGGGGTGCAGGAAATGTTATGAATATTAATATGTATTTGAGTAAACTGGTTTATAACCTTTTAATTGAATACTTTAAATATAAATATTAGTTTAATAATAAAATAATTTTATCAGATCTTAAATAGAGGGTGTTTAATTAATATTAGTTTGATAATACTATATTTTGATATGTAATTCTTTTTAATATAAATTGTTTTGAAAGGGAAACTTAATTAAAGATAAAAGATAATTATCAATTTGATGTGGTTGAATCGATTTAATTTAGGTTGGATATTAATTGTTCACTAGAGGTGAAGATTTGATATGATTTTAGTGCATAAAGAAAGTGTTTAAATAGCTCTAAATAAGAATAAGAAAAATGAAAGAAACTAGAAAATTTAAAGAGAAATAATTATTGTAGAATTTGAAGGTAAATAGGTTTTCAAACCAATAAAATGTGTGTTGCCTTAAAGGTCTAAATTATATTGTCTAGATATTCACTCTTGTCTTGACACACAAAGATTTTAATTTTAGTGTACTTTGTCAAATTTGAAGTGCCTCACAAATTGTAATGCCTACTTGTGTTCACTCTTGAACACCCTTGGGAATAGGGTGCCATTTAATTGCAATCCTAAACATATTTCATATATCTCCTAAGTCCTTGGAAAGTGTTCTCCAACACTAGGATTAGAAAAAGATTAAATTTGAATGAAATGAACATGTAAATTGACATTTGTAATTAATTCTAAATGATAGGAACATGTGGGGACACCGAAGAAGAGCCCCTACAAAATAGGAGCACATGGGATGCCCACATGGAAGGTGAAACCCACCTTGAGTTAAGTTAACTGTTTGGAGAAAGATAACACTTTAGTAATGCATGTAAAGATCCTAGAAGTTAGGGATTGATGTTTACATGCATGAAGTTCAGTTTAGTTTAGTTATGGTTTAGTTAGTTTCAGTTGCATGTAGTTAGTTTCAATTGAATGCTAGTTGACTTCAGTTGAATTGGAATGCATGACTAATGACTTGAGTTGCATGACAGAGAACATGTGATACATTCAGTTAAGTGGGGATGATCAACATGCATGATATTTGCATGAATGGTGGAGAGATATGTTTTAGTTAACAAAGATTGACTTGGACGCACCTTGGGTGCCCAAGTTGGCATCTTGGAGTTAACACTTTTTCATGATAAGATATTTTATAAGGCTGAGTTAAGTGGGCCCATTCTTGGGCGCCAATGGGCGCCAACTTTGAGGAGGAGCTTACAAGATATCTTCGTAATCAACGTTGAGTTAGGGCTTCAGTTTTGGACGCCCAAATTGATGGACTTGGTTTGACATTGTTTTTCATGGAAGGACTCTACTTGCAAAGAATAGGCGTAGGTTTTGTGAGATAAGCTTTGTGCTTTGTAATTGTAAACTCTTTACAAGGCTCATTATTGCCTATAAATTGCAACAAGTTGAAGAGAGTTCTATCAAATTTTATTGTAGGGTTTGAAGAAGAATTATTGAAGGAAAAATAAGCATCTCAAGCAAGGATTGATAAATAATTATTGTAATCTTGTTCTAAGGTTAAATAATACAAGCAAGTTATTGATTCTGGTGGTGGAGTTTTTTTCCCGAAAGGGTTTCACCATGGTATATGTTGTGTCAATTCTATCTTCTGGTCTTATTCTTCTATAATCTCCTGTCTATTTCTACAAATGGTAAAATGAATTTAAACAGATAATCATCTACAAAGAATTTGTAACAAAGAACACTTAATTAGATCTACAGTCACATAGTTTCACAAAGTATTAAGCTACATAATTACCTCTATTTTCAACATTTGGTATTAGAGCTAACGGTTGGGTAGAGTTTGGGATGCCTTTCTCTTAAAAGTTTGAAGGTTTTTTGGCTGTAGTGGGAGCTTTTACTATTGTGTTATTGCTGATTTTAGAAAATAAGTTTGTTACAATGAGTTTTAATTCTTGTTTAAATATTGAAAGATTCAATGGATCTAATTATGAGATGTGGAAACTAAAAATGGAGGATCTCCTTGAAGAGAGAGATTGGTGGTTAGCTGAACATGGTAATGAGACAAAGTCACCTACAATGATGTCAGATGAGGATGGGCTAAGCTTGATAAGAAGGCAAGAGGGACCATAATATTATGTCTTGCTGATGTTGTTTCTTGAATGTTTCATAAGAAACTACTACATATAAGCTGTGGAAGAGAATATGTGATATCTATCAAACCAAAAGTCTTACTAATAAGTTGTATCTGAAAAGACAGTTGTATTCTTTAAAGATGAAAGATGGTGATTCTGTTGCAAATCATTTGAATACTTTTAATTTGATTCTAAGTTAGTTCTAACATCTATAGATGTAAAGCTAGAAGATGAAGATAAATGCATTTTGTTACTTTATTTTTTACCAGAATCTTGGGAAAATCTAATTGTTGCTATCAGTGGTAGTGGTGCAGATCTAAAGATGGACAATATAATTCCTACTCTCCTATCAGAGGAGATGAGGAGGAAGTCTAAAACGGAAATCCAAGATTCCTTGTTTGTAAAAGGTAGGCCTAAGAAAAAGGAACCTAAGGGAGACAAGAAAGGGAAGGGTAAGTCCGAAGGACAGAGTAAGGTAAAGTGTTGGAACTGTGGGAAACTAAGACATGTGAAGAAGGATTTTAAGAACAAGAAAAAGAGTTTTGATTTTTCTACAGAGGAATCCTCAGATGACAGTAATCATGCATTGATCATTTCATGTAAAAATGTTAGTGATGACTCTTTGCTTGATGTTAAAGAGTGATCTTCATGAAGAGGATGATAGTCATGATGCCATGTGTAGCTCGTACCACGGTTCAGAGGGAGTTGTTGGCAGTGACGTGGATGCATCATTGGTAAGGTTATCTTCATGTGATTGGAGATATGTTTTTTCTTGGTTTAGAGTGGTTGCTATTATGTCATGGTTTACTCTTGATATGCGTTTAGAGTTTGGCATGGTACTTGTTCTCTTGAGACTAGGATGTTTATGTATGTTATGATGAATGCGATCTCCTTGAAGGAGATGGTTAGACCATGTTGTCATGTTTATGTTTCCGATTCATGATTGGAGCTTTGACAATGATCTTGTGTAGTTCTCTTATGTATTGGGTACATTAATCATTTGCTTGATTACTTCATGATAAGTGCTATGTTGCATTTGGAGTTTGGCATGGATTGGTTGGTTACAGATCCTCATGGATACTTGGAGAAATAGGTGAGGCATTCTCTTATGGTAAGATATATATGTTGGAATGGTTACTTGTAAGAAAAGATTTTTCAATAGTAATGAATGAGAAGCCTAAGTGCCTTGGTTGGATGTGAGTTCAACACACTCGGCGATTTCACATTCCTCCAAAGAGGAAGTTTGGTTACAGAGACTTGGGAAAGGTATTGGTTTTAATTGCAAGTAAGTTAAACTTGAATGTGCTAGTCAGAGTGCTATTTGTTTAGCCAAAAATCCTATGTATCATGCTTGTACTAAGCATGTTGATGCTTAGTAAAACTTTGTGTGAGAAATGGTTGAGAGTGGGAAGGTATTAATTGAGAAAGTTGACACTTTGATTAATGCTGCAAATTATCTTATGAAACCAGTTCCTACAGATAAGTTCTCTTGTTTTGAGTATTAATCATTTGCTTGGAGCTTCATGATTATGCAAGTTTCCTTTGAAGTTGGCATGGATTGATTGGCTGGTGCAGGAAGATCATTGGCCTTGAGTCCTATACTTGATTTATAATAATGATTCCTTGGTTAGAATAATTGTAATGTATAATGTCAAGTGGGAGAATTTGGGAATATGATGCCATTTAATTGCAATACTAAATATATATCATGTATCTCCTAAGTCCTTGGAAAGTGTTCCCCAACACTAGGATTAGAAAGAGATTAAATTCAAATGAAATGAACATGTAAATTGAAATTTGTAATTAATTCTAAATGATAGGAACATGTGGGGATGCCCAAGAAGATCCCCCTACAAAATAGGAGCACATGGGGTGCCCACATGGAAGGTGGAACCCACCTTGAGTTAAGTTAACTATTTGGAGAAAGATATCACTTTAGTTTAATGCATGTAAAGATCCTAGAAGTTAGGGATTGATGTTTACATGCATGAAGTTTAGTTTTGTTCAGTTCAGTCTAGTATCAATTCAGTTCAGTTCAGTTCAATTATGGTTCAGTTATCTTCACTTACATGTAGTTAGTTTCAGTTGAATGCTAGTTGACTTGGAATGCATGACTAATGACTTGAGTTGCATGACAGATAATAGGTGATACATTCAATTAAGTGGGGATGATCAATCATGCATGATATTTGCATGAATGATGGAGAGATATGTTTTAGTTAACAAATATTGACTTGGACCCACCTTGGGCACCCAAGTTGGTGTCTTGGAGTTAACACTTTTGCATGATAAGAAATTTTATAAGGCTGAGTTAAGTGGGCCCATTCTTGGGCACCAACTTTGAGGAGGAGCTTACAAGATATCTTCGTAATCAACGTTGAGTTAGGACTTCAGTTTTGGACGCCCAAATTGTGAAGGACTTGGTTTGACATTGTTTTTCACGGAAGAACTCTACTTGCAAAGAATAGGTGTAGGTTTTGTGAGATAAGCTTTGTGCTTTGTAATTGTAGTTTACAAGACTCATTATTGTCTATAAATTGCAGCAAGTTGAAGAGAGTTCTATTAATTTTATTGCAGGCTATGAAGAAGGATTGTTGAAGGAAAAAGAAGCACCTCAAGCAAGGATTGATAAAGAATTATTGTAATCTTGTTCTAAGGTTAAATAATACAAGCACTATTGATTTTGGTGGTAGAGTTTTTTCTTGAAAGGGTTTCTCTAGGGTATATGTTGTGTCAATTCTATCTTTTGGTCTTATTCTTCTACAATCTCCTGTCTACTTCTACAAATGGTAAAATGAATCTAAACAGATAATCATCTACAAAGAATTTGTAACAAAGAACACTTAATTAGATCTATAGTCACATAATTTTACAAAGTATTAAGCTACATAATGACCTCCATTTTCAAAAAACACTCTTGTTTAATAAATTATTAAATCATGTATTATCTTATTATGATGATGAAATAATTAGATATTATTGATGAAATGTGAATTATGATGATTGGTTGATTTTACTTTTTGCTTCGGTTATTGTTATGCATTGAATATATGTGCACAATGTTTGATTAAAGGGTACAAGTAGATGTAAAATTTTAGTGGTGGTTAATTACATGCATTCACATTGTTTATTTGCTATATTTAGCTACCTTAAAAAAACTTATTAGGATGCAAGACACATGTGATATGATTTAAAAAAATCATATAGTGGTTTCAAAATATTTTGAAGAGTTTGAAATCACTAAATGATCTTTTAAAAATGGATGTAAAATTGAAAATTTCTATTTGAATGCTATAAAACACTTTATGAATGGTAGGTAACCACTTTATGAATTGTGGGAAACTACTTCTAGGTAAAATAAGGTAATTTTAGATAATTTCTTGGTTGTTTTCTATTTTTTAGCATGGAGAGCTATTTTCTGATATCATTTGTCAAAAGTCATTTGTGGCTATGGGGTATGAGTTCATCAATAAGGCTTGGAATGGTTGATGGAATTACTCCACATGACACCCTTGGAGTAGTTGGTATCACATGAATTATTATTATTTTCTTATAAATATAATTAAAAAAAAAAAACCTATACCTCTTGCATTGACAATGGTGTCGACAACGACTATGCTAGGCAAAATCCAATGGGAAAATCAGGTTTCGATTGCATTGGGTCGCTTTTGGATCCTGGCGTGACTTTGTTGTAGATTGATGGGGTTCGGGTGGATGGTGAGGGCCCTCTTCTGAGCGTTTCTTTGGCTTTGCCCTGCATGGTTCGAGGGGTTCCTGACGAGTTTCCTCCTCTTGGCGCACCTCCTCTGGTAGACAGTGTGGAGAGGGTTGGGGTTGGCCCTTCCTCTCCTCCTGTTGTTTCCTTTGCTGGAGCTGTGCGTGACTGCAAACAAAAATCCTTTTCTGATGCTTCTCATGCCCAACTTCCTCCTACTTCGGCTAGGGTTTGACCTATGCCTTGTGCCAGGGCCTCCCCTGTGGTGGTCTGTGGGCTTGAGGTAGTTGAGAATGAGGATTTCTATTTACATCAGGGTGTGGTCTGTAGGTTTAATGGCTTGTGGCCCTCCCTCCTTAATCTCCATGATTGGGTTTTAGCCTCTTGGAAGCCTGTCGTCTCTGGAGAAATTGAGCTATATCCCAGTGCTAGAGGGTTTTTCTTTGTTACCTTTACTACTCCTACAGAGAGGGACTATGTGTTGGAAAAAGGGTGGATGTGGGGTGTTCATTCGCTATCCATCAGGATGTGGTCTCGCTCTTTCAATCCACTTACTAAGCCGCTGAATGTCAAACCTGTTTGGGTCTGACTACCGAATCTCCCCCTCCAATTTTGGGAGGAAACATGCTTTAAAGCTATTGGCAACTCCATTGGACGCTTTCTAAAGGTTGATTCTACATCTCGGGATCTAGGGCATATTGCGGTGGCTCGTATTTTAGTTGATTTGGACATCTCCAAACCCCTTCATGGTGATGTGGTCTTGATGGTGGAGAATAGACCTTGGTCGCAGCTGTTGGACTATGAGGGCCTTCCCTTTTGGTGTAGGAGGTATTTTTCCACTGGTCATTTGGCCATTGGTTGCCCTCTTGCTCGTCGTAAGGGTGCTCCTACTTGGTGGAAGAATGCTTGTTCAGACCATCTCATGGTGGGTTTTCCCTCTTCAGAGACTTCTCCTATGGAGGGAAACCCTCCTTTGGAGGTTCCTCCCTTGGTGGCTGATCCTATCCAGGCTCTTCTTTCTTCTCGGGAACTTGCGTCTGCTCCTCTTCTGACTCCTTTCGTGGAGCCACTATTGGCTCAATCTGCTAATGCTATTATGTCTGAGCCTACCCGAACCTCGTTGATTGCTTCTAATGGTCCTTTGTTTGTTCCTGTTTCCTCCGCTACGCTGCCGTCTCCCCCGCTGTGTGGTGGCTCTTTTCCCTTGGTGGCTTCAGTTGTTTCACCTCTCTCACCTCGCTCAGAGGACTTGGGTTCTAAGCCTCCCTGGTCTATTGTGCTAAGAAAGAAGGAGGGACTCCCTCGATCTGTCGCATCTTCGTGGCCTTGGGTTAAGGGAGTTAGACTGGTCCCCTCAGATTTTGGGGTTGTCTAGTCCTGTCTGTGTTTTGACAGCTGTCTGTCAGTTGTTTCTGTGTGTGGTCTGTCCTCTTTTCCTAGTTCATTCCCGTTTTGAACTAGCTTCTTTTTTTTGGCTCTTTGGGATTTCTGTGTAAAGGGTACGACACCCTGTAAATGCTGCTTATCTTATCAAAAACCTATACCTCTTGCGTAATGCTTGCACCAACAAAATAATTGTGTACATAAATTCCTATATAGAGAATATTATATGCAATATGATTCATATGACAAAGAAAGTAAAAATATTTCCTTGATGGATCAAGACAAAATTTCTTGATTTTGATGAATTAATAGTTGATCCTTTGATTACTGGACCTTATGGATGCGAGAGTCAAATTTGACCCAAATTTTTCTAAAAATGCAACTTCCTTCTAGATTTGGCAACCACATCCTAACTTTAAACCCTTGTATATATAGCCTCCAATGTCCAATTTGGACAAAATAAAAGTCTCAAATAAATTTTTAGGACACCTTGAACTCAATGGTGAACTCATATTTGCACCAACATACTCCAAAGTGAACTGAAAATACAAATACAAATTTTTAGGACTTTTGAATGTAGTGAGCTGAAGGTGTCTGCAATCATTCAAACAAGACTGCAAAGGTGTTGGAGTTATTGTGGTGGATTCTCTGTTGCATTGAGAAGTTTTTCTCTATGTAACATTTCTCTTCTACCTTCTTTTCTTTATGTGGCAGTGAGCCCTAACTATGAGCCTTTGTGGATAGTGTGCCCTATTCTGACAGCGAGCCTTTGTACTGGTTTTGAAATTAATTATATTGTGAGCTAATCCTCACTATGGTTTTTCCCTCATAAGGTTTTCCACATAAATCTGGTGTTCTCCTGTGCATGTTGTTAGTTGTTTCAATTTTTGTTATATGCTTTTCATGTTTAAACATTATAACAAATTAAGGGTTTAATGAATGCATGTGGATTTGATTACTGTTGAGGGTTTTGATGTTTTAATTTGGTACAATTGATTCACCCTCCCTTAGTTGTCTTTTTCATTTAACATACCCGACTTGCACAGAAGAAAAGAGAGAAATTTTGTGTTATTTAGGGCTTGCCTAAGTCAAATCCCATTTTGGTGTTTCTACCTCTACAAACAACAAATGATGATGATCAAGAGGGTGTGCCCTAGGTCGAGCATAAACCAAATCAATAATTGAATGAAATGACAAATAAAAATGGATAATTTGTTACCTTAGGTATGAAAGCCTTGCCAAAGTGACATCCACACCCTAAGTTGCCACTAAAGGTTGTTTTATGGACACTTTAATTACTTGAAGACTTGCAAGAGGATACCTCAATACATCTTCATGATATTGCATGATTGATTATAACAAATTCTTGTTCATAATGCTTCCTTCTAATGTTCAAATGAGAAGAAAAATTGTTTCTATATGCCTCCCAACTGATGATTTTGATTATAGGAGGACCTAGGGTCACTTTACAACACACAAGGCTAACACCCAAAACATTGAAATTTGAAATTGGTCATCCTTAGGTCAGGGGCACCCACACCCCTGATTGGGTGATTTTACCCCAAATTTATCGGGATGTTGAGGAATTTAATATATTTTCATAATATGGCCTTGAAATGAATAAATTATTAATATATTTAGGTCCATAGGCAAAATAAGGTATCCATGTAGTGTGAAATTGTTAGGGTTGACAATTTACTACACTACAAAAATCTATAAATACAAATAAATAAGGCCCAATATGTAAAAATGAGGAGGTTAGAGATGGGTTGTAGAGACACCAAACTATGGAGTAGAAACACCACTCTATATAGGAAAAATTGTCAATTAGTGATGTAGAAATGTTAAATCGTAGAGGTAATAAAATGGGATGAAATATGTAAGAAAATGATTGTGAAAACATGAAATGAAAAAATATTGCAAAAAATAGGTCCAAAATATATCAAAATCCCAAGAAATGAGAAAAAATGATGTTAAGACCACAACGGGAAGGGTTCCCAACATAAAGTAGAAATGCCACACTAGGAAGAAGAT
This sequence comes from Sequoia sempervirens, assembly GCA_007258455.2. Lineage (NCBI taxonomy): Eukaryota > Viridiplantae > Streptophyta > Pinopsida > Cupressales > Cupressaceae > Sequoia > Sequoia sempervirens. The sequence continues at coordinate 2,590 of VDFB02304018.1, read as the reverse complement.
GCCTTAATTTGCATGCAAAAATACCAATCTATGTTTATCCATACAAAAACATCACTTTCCGGGTAGAAAAATCAATGTACGATGTAAAAATACTAATTTGGATTAGAGGCTCCAAATTGTAGTAGAATGTCACTCTATATTCAGAAACACCAATATGTGTAATATATTACATCAAAAATAGGGATGACCATGTCAAATTGATAACCTACGATGAATTTTTTTACAAATAGCTTAAAAGAAATTTAGATGAGGGACATGGGTCCCACCACACATGCCAAAATATGAACAATGATAATATGGAACACAAGACATGCAAGGACTCAAACTATGCATTAACATCCTATTCTATATCTAGTTAGCACCTTGTTTAATCAAAGAATTTTAACATGCAATTTTTTTTCTCCCTCCCATAACTCCTTGTTGCACACACAAGATGCGTGTGTTTGTGTTCCAATAGATTTATGCTTGAAATATGATATGTAGTTTCTCTTCAAATGAACAACATGACTTCACTTCATGAGAGTTTTATGAAAATAGCCTACAAGAGGTCTATTTATAAATTGGGGGGATGCTTGATTAAAGGTTGAGATCGATCTAAGAAATCAATGATTGAGGATGATTGAGAGGATTGAAGATGGGTGGAACCTCCAAGTGTCACCATGTGATTGGTGCACTTGAAGAGATTCAATAGTAAAGGGATTTGAATGGTCAAGATTCTCTTGGGAAGATATGGAGGGTGAGAATAAAAATTAATTTTTTTGTAAGTCTAAGAAGTCCTTTCTTGGAGAGGTCAAGTTTTTTTTTGGAGAAATACATAGATTAGATTGAATTAGAATATTTTGTGGGAAAATAGGAAGCTTACCATGTACATGCAAGTTTGACCATGGCTTAACCATTATTGGGAATGTACAAGTTGATTTATTAGCTAATAATTGGTTTTAATCAAGTGATAACCTGATTGGAAAATGAGGAATTAAATAAATAAGTTGCTTTGGAGGATAGAGATATGAAGGGTGAGTTGAATTTATTTAATTAAGAGTGGACTATAGAGGATTAATTAATTAAATAAATTATTTGCATTTATTTAATTAATGTTAGGAAGATAGTTGGGAAGGTTAATTCAATAATTAATTTTATATAATTAATGTTGGAAGAGAATAAAATCAGATGTGGTTAGAATGCCCCACAAACAACCAATTGTTTAAGAGATATTTTGACACATCTTAGCATAGGAACACAAAACCATCATTCACTTGTCCTTTCCTACTTTTCTTGAAGTCTTCTTCTTTCACTTGACTATTGTCCATTATTTTTTCCTTTCCCCTCGAAGTATCATCAATTTGAGAATATGGCTTTGTGGAGAAGCCATCTCCAAGAAATTATATTTGTTATTAATCAATATAATCTATCAGTATTTCAATAATATTTTAATACTATGAGTACTACTCATATTTTAATAATATATATTTTTAATTTCTAGATTGAATTTTATTGCTATGTGAATGTTTAAAATATGTATATCAATTTTATTGAGAGTTTTTTGCTACTTTATTTTGTTTGCTATCTATTTTTTCCTTGCCCTTCATTTAATCTATCATAATTTTTCTTTATTTTAACCATAGACAATAAAATATAATTTTAAATATTAATATAAAATCATCATTAAAATTATATTCAAGAACACTTTTAATCACTTAAAAAACTATAAAAAATGTTATATTTCTTACTAATACTAAATTTATTTACAATCTGATTATCTTTACTATTAAAATCAGATTTAAACCAAAGGAACTTTTCTTTTCAGTTGGACACTTTAAAGTAACCATATAGATGGACATAGATTTTTTTGAAAAAGGGAACAATTAAGTTAAACCCCAATCAATTAAGAGAATATTAAAGTTTTCTAATACTTTTGTGTATGCCCATTTTAAATGGAACCAAATGGTAATAATTTAGTATCAAACTTTTTTAATTGCATAATTTATTTTAATAGTTTGTAATGGGCATCTTCGAGAGCAATCACCATAGAAGCTAGAAAGCAAATGATAAAGTTAAAAACGAACTTATTTAAACGTTTAAATCATTAAAACAAAATATTTTTTTATATAATATTATTATATTTAACTAGAATTAAATATGTGTATTGACATTTTAAATTATATTGTGATTATTAATATAAGATGTATAAATTAATATTTCAGATTATATTTTTAAATTTATTATGAAATAAATATAATCAATATTTTATATCATTTTGATCAAATTTTGAGATTTATATTATTAATACAAAATATTATATAAAATTATCATTTCATGATAGATAATAAAGTATAATTTAAAATATTGATACAAAATATTTTGTACAATCTTTTAAATATTTTTTAATCTTTGTAACATATCATAGAGTATGATTAATTGTGATGATATCCAAAATATTGATGTAAAATCTTCATTCTCATAATACATAAGAAAATGTAATTTGAAACATTAATATAAAATTTTCAATTTTTGAAACATTATTAAATTATTTTTTAAATCTGTAATTTTTTTTTATACATGTCCAACCTAACCCAAATACATCTAGGAAGGT
>VDFB02304017.1:0-27124 GCA_007258455.2 Sequoia sempervirens | reverse complement strand
CAAGTGGGTCATGCTACTGAGAAAACTTGACATAGAGTACGTAGATCATAAGGAAATCAAGGGATAGGTGATAGGAGATTAGTTGGACAATGCTCCCTTGCTGGATGCATATCCATTGGTAGCCAAGTTTCCTGATGAAGGAGACCTCACAGTCATAGAAATTGATACATGGATGCTCTACTTTGATGGGTCATATACACATAATGGAGTTGGCATAGGTGTTTTATCTATCACTCCTCAAGGTGACTACATCCCAAAGTCATTTTGGTTAGCATTTCCATGCACTAAAAATATAGTAGAGTATGAAGCTCTTATCACTGGCCTTAGAATCACCATCCAATGGAATATCAACCATCTATGAGTCTTTGGTGATTTCCAATTGATTATAAAATAGGTCAATGATGAGTTTCACACAAAAGATGAAAACTACATGGTTGAATCCTAATAGCATTATCATAAAGATGAAAAGTTGTTACCCTATAAATGCATGGTGGATGACTTTAAGAAGTATTTCACCTTCATTCAGTTTGAGAAGATCCCCAAAGTTCAGAACAAGGTAGCAGATGCCATGGCTACAATCGGTTTCTTCATCGACATACCCTAAAATCAAACAGACTGTGAGTTCCTTGTTGAACAACTCTTAATCTCGGTGTATGATGTTCCTGATAGTGAGATGGTGTGTGATATTGTAGGTCCTGAATCACCCTGGTACCATGAAAATATCCTACCATCTGACCTTAGCCACAACCAACGTAAATCATTTATCCAATGAACTTCCCGCTATACCATTGTAGGAGATACACTTTATCGAAGAGGGTATGATGGAACTCTACTTAGGTGTATGAATGAATCAAAAGCCAACACTATTTTAAATGAAGCACATAGTGGTTTCTGTGGGTCCTATTCCAATGGCATGGCATTAGCAAAAAGGATTCTCAGAGCTGGTTATTATTGGCCTACTATGGAGCATGACTCTTGCAAGTTTGTGAAGAAATGTCTACCTTGTCAGCAACATGTCGATTTAATCCATGCTCCTACACAAGACTTGTAGCCCATCATAGCACCATTTCCTTTTTCTTAATGGGGTTTTTACTTGATTGGAAATATTTATACTCCCTCCTTTGATGGCCATACTTTCATCATCACAACCACTGAATACTTTACCAAGTGGGTGGAAGAAATTCCACTCTCCCAAATCATGAGTATTCAAATCTCCAAATTCATCCTTTTCCATATTCTCTACAGATATGGAATCCCTTCCACCATCATCATCAACAATGGAAAGCCCTTAAAAAATTAGTTTATGAAACACCTTTGTGAGACATACCATATCCAACATTGTTGGTCCACACCCTATTACCCACAAGGTAATGGTCAAGCGGAGGCAACCAACAAGACCCTCATCAAGATCCTTAAAAAGGTGGTCAATAATACTATTCGAGATTGGAACCTTCATCTCCATCCTACCGTTTGGGCATATCATACATCTATCTGCACTCCCACTAGCGCCACCCCATACTCTCTTGTATATGGTGTTGATGAAATCTTTCTGATCGAATTTGAGATCCCATCACTCTGACTCTCTTTGAAGAATCTCATCAGTGATGAAGATACTTGGGTTGCATGCTTAAGTTAGATTGAACTCCTAAATGGAAAGCACAACAAGTCCTACAATCACCTTCAAGCATATCAACATTGTCTTAGGAGGAGCTACAACAAGAAGTTTCATCCTCATCAATTCAATGTTAGTGATTTGGTCCAAAAAGAAAATTATCGTACCCAACAAGACAAGGAAAAGAAAGGAAAGTTTGAGGTAATTGGTTGGATCCCTATATTGTCACATCAAAATATTTTTTTGGGGCATATAGGCTTGCAACACCTAAACGAGTGCCCTTGGAGGATCCTATCAACATCATGCACTTGAAGAGGTTCTATACCTAATTCAGCTGGGCTATCCTACCTAGAAAAATCCAAAAGAAGTAAAAAATCATCAAAATACAAAAAAATCAAAAAGTTAAAAAAAAACCCAAAATAGTAATGAGAAATAATTTGTCCTATGGTGAAAACCACCCTTGGTGGCACCTTGGATAAGTAAATTTGGTGAAAGCTTGATAAAAAGAGCCATTTGTAGAGGGATTAATCATAATCTACCTTGCATCCTCGTTACTTTGTGCTTTCATCCATTCTATCATCGCATCCTATCGATCCCATCCTTCCATCAATATCCTATCATCAATCACTTAGTATATTTTGGTTGAGCATTGGACGATCCAAATCGGCTATTTGCAATCCTGAGCTTTTATCCTAAATCTAAGCTTTTTGTCAGTCTCATTTCATCGGTCTCATGTCCTCATCTAGGATCCTCCATCATGTCAATCATCATTAGGTCCCATCCTGTCCTTGGTCCCTTTTGTCGAACTAAATTTCCCCTACACTTTCACATAGGCAAGGTCGATCATTTGATTAGTCCCCAGGGCATTTTTTTGTCCTGTCTTTTCCATCCATCTGGGTCTCCATTGTCCTCTTTCAACTTTATCCATCACTTGTCATCGGTATTTTTATTGAAATACAAGTTCTTTTTGCTTTCACGTAGGCAATGCTAATCATTGATCAGCCCTCAAGACCCTAGTTCTATCCTTAGGGTGTGTCTTGGTGTCATGTTGTGTCATCAAGTATGTCCTTATTCAACTGGTTCTTAACAATAGAGGTCACTAGTATCATGAGGTTCAATCAGTTTTGACTATCTCAAGTCATGTCGAGCACCTAGTTTAGTCTCCATCTTTGGTATTAATAGGATGTATCCTTCCTAAATTAGACTGCATCAATCCCATCCACCCTTTTGATCTTACATATGGCAAAGGAAGTTTGAAATTGATTGTGTTCTTTTGATGCTTTTGGCATTTTGTTTATCATTTGAGATTCCTATTATACCTCATTGGGGTCGCCATGATCCATCATACCATGGTGTGCTTTGACTAGTAGAACTAGGGGCATATCTTGATTTTTTGTGTGATCTTGTCTTCTTGGTTGTCCTGCGTAGTACCCACCAAGATCTTTTGTGTCCTTGCATTATATTGGGGCATCTTTTGTGTTTGTAGTTTTCCAACATTGGCCCTACCAAATCCCCCATGACTTTGGGATGTTGGACTAACCTTTTGTTTGTTGTGTCAATCCCATGCATGTGATATGGAGTCACCTTGGTTCCTCATACCCTGGTGCATAGTATCTCATGCTATATAAAATTAAGTGCTCATTACATGGCAACATAATGCATAACAATTAAATTTTTTGATTTGGTTACCATCCATTCATCTCCCCATCTCTCATCCTCTCATCTATCAAAATCCCCCCATCCATTCACCCTAAATATTTCTAATCCATTCATCCTTCATCACTCTCCCTCATCTATCTATCCTATTTTTTTCATCACTCCACTATCTTCATCTTCATCATTTTATTTATCTCTTCAATTTTCTTAGGAAAAATATAGATTTGTTATTCTAAGCATCTTTTCATCACCCTCATCATTTCATCATCTCTTCAATTTTTTTAGGATAATATAGATTTTTTATTCTAAGCATCTTTTCATCACCCTCATCATTTCATCATCTCTTCAATTTTCTTAGGATAATATATATATATATTATATATCTTTTCCTCCATCATCTTCATTCATCTCAACAATCTCACATCTTAATCCAATCCTAATCCATTCAATCTAGCACAAATCATCTACACATCTTCTCTCTTGCTCCTAGCCTTGCTGCAAGCCTTGATCCAATCCCCATCATCATAATCATCATCGGGATGTATCCTTACCTATCCTTCTATGTTGTTTTGGGATGTATTGTTCCCTCATCAACAACACTCTCATCATCGGGATGTATCCTCCCCTATCATTTTTTGTTGTTTTGGGATATATCCTTCCCTCATCAACAAAAATTTCATCATCGAGATGTATCCTTCCCTATCCTTTTGTGTTGTTTTGGGATGTATTATTCCCTCATCAAAAATGTTCCATCCATCATCAATCAATATTGGCTTGTAGCTTGATCAGGGAAACATCATATTTGTCCTTGAATTCATTTGTGATTTCTCTCTTCTCATCTTCTCTTCCCTATCTCCTATCTCTTATCCATAATTTTTCATCATCTTCCCCACCTACCCTTGCATCATCTCATCCATTTCAACAACACACCCGTGTTCTCTTGAACCTGCATGTCCTCTCGACGGGGCATCCTCAATCCATAATATTTATCTTCAATCCCATCATCTTTCTTCCAAGTCACTCCTTCAAATGACTGGGGCATCTCCCTCAATCTAACCATCTTCTTCTTGGTTCTATCTTTTAATCTTCTTTGAAATGATGCTACTTTGTAACACCATCTCAAAGAGGAGAAAAATGTAGACACCTAAATTTGGCCACTTGTGTTTGGTCAAATTTATTCTTTTTCATCTAAATATCCTATTGTATACATTAATTAAGTAATATTTCTATTATTTAATTAATATCCCTAAATTCCTCTAAATCCCCAAGGTATTTAGTTAAATAAATAAATACTTTACCCTTTTTTCCTTTCCTTCAAGGAATTAAATAAAAAATTCATTTATTTAATTCCCTTTATCTCCCATCCCCCATAATCTACACCTAATCCTAATCCACCTCATAATCCCATCATTAGGGATGTGCACATTCCTAATCCATGATTAGGATGTGTCACATCCTCCGACTTTTTCAAGTTGGCTCCTAATCCTCATTAGCCACCTAACCTTCCTCTAATCCTTCATCAACTAGCCTAATCAATCCATTGGTCAACTCTCCCCATCCCCCAGGGAATTTTTAATTCCTTTTCTCTTTCCCAAGGAATATTAAATTCCTTTTATCCTTTCTATTCACATTAATTTTTTTTTTTTAGTTCCTTTGGTTAAAAACCTTGATCTCAACCCTTGATCTTCTTCCCCCTTTCAATCTCTGCTGTCCATTCCTATCTCCCTTGCTAAATGGCTAACATTTAGCCATTTTTGGATTATGAAGCATTCAACCATATGCAACCACAATCTATCACATTCATCATCTCAATCTTTCAATCTTTCAATCACCATATCCATCTTGCATCTAAATCAAGAAAAAAATCAAGTCGTTATGTTGTTGAAATTGATCTAGGAGCACACATATCAAGCCATCAATGAGGGAAAACAAATTCATCAAGCTCAAACAAGGTAAAATTGATTTTATTTTCATTTTTAAGTTTGAGTTTCATCTTTAGCCCAATCTTGAGTGTTGTCTTTGGTTTTTTTATCTCTTGCTTGAGTTTATTTCTTGCATTTAAGATGGGGTAAAAGCACTGTACACAACTATCATTTATGGGGCTAAGAGAAATGTGAATTAATGGTTTTCACCAACCTAGAATCCACAAGAGTTTCCCTCATAAGTTTCACCTTCTCTTGTTCCTTCTCACGATCGACTTTAGACAGTTTCTCCAAAGACCCCTTTTTAAGAGGTTTTTGTTGTAGACCCAGAATAGGCACAAAACCGCTACCTTTTCTATAATCTAAAGACTCCTTCATTTGAGAGGGAGCATGCTCCCACAAAGCGCCCCCAACCTTCAAAGCTAAAATGCCACTTGAGCCAGGAGTACCCTCAACCTGGGAGGATGACTGTTACCTCAAAATCTTCCTACACACCGACCTAAGACATAATATGGGTAGCATTCTCATTAACATCAAAAAAGGCCATAGCCAAAGACTCAACAATAGAAGGCAGGCCAATAAGAATACCCTCCTCCTGAACTAAGTCCTCCAAGGCATCAAACTAATTGTAGATCTTGTTGGATTAGAGTCAGGATTAACATTAGTAGCAATAGACTTTTGATTAGATCAAGGGAATTTCTTTTATAGGTGCCCATACTCATGACAAATCCAAAATCTAAATAGGAGGATTTCATAGTTAACATGTTGAATCCAGGAAGAAAACTCGAGGAAAATTCTGGTAAAGGGTTATTCAAATTAATTTCTACAAAAATATGAGCATATGAAGTTACCTTTTGATCTTCGGTTTGTTGTGCAGAGCTAACTAGTTTACCAAGTAAAAGAGCTATCATATACAAAATGTCGCTACTCCAGAACTCAAGAGATGACCTTGGGAGCCAAACCAAAATGGGAACCTTGGAAGGGAGCTCTTTATTTGAATTGAACCCCAGATGCCAGGGCTTCATGAAAAGTCTAGCTTGATTAAAGAAATATGGACCACCTTCAAAAGATTTTTTCTTGTTCGCCATGCATGAAAATAGAATAAAAAAGTAGTTGTTTGCAACCAACATTAATTCCATATCTCCTTCAGGGTTCCAAATCCTTCGAGTCCAAGATTTCAAAGTTGGCAAAGAAAGACAAAGACCCATCAACTTGCATATCAATGCATGCTTGCAAAGATACTCAACATCTTCTGAGATAGACATCAATTGAATCCTTAAAATCGATCTCTCTTGACTTCTTTCCAAACACCCATTAACTTTCTTAATTTTGTGTAGACCATTTCTTGAAGAGGAACCCACAACCACTGAAAATTTCCCAAATGCTCTAAAGATTTTGCATGTCCAAAAGATGATGGATCAGCCATATCTGAGTCTCTGGTAAATGACACAATATGGGATTCAACCCGATTCTCCATCCGGGAACGCTAGAAGAAAAGGAAGGAAAAAAGAAACAAAGGAGCACAAGCCCCCAAACACCACTCAGCACGGCTTGCTCTACAAAATAACCCCCAATCTGCAAACCAGGAAGAAAAACACCCCATGCAGGCAAGAGAAGAAGCAAAAAAAACACAGAAGGGAACCCTCCACGCCCAACCAAAGTGCTTCTCCAAACACAAATGCCACCTCCCATGCAAAACCAGGCCAAACACCTACCCCCACGCATAGGTTAATAACTCAAAAAGCAAGGAAAAATGTGGCTAGGGTTTCCCCTAGCCCGTGCAACAAACAACCTCCACCATCAATCCGTCCATCACCTTCCAACATTACTAGTACCTAGTAATAACTTATTTTATTGTCAAAAAATATAATTTATCACAAGTTCTCATTTTTTCACATTGTGTTGTTCGGAGAGATATTTTGTAGTCATAGTATAGGTTAGAAGCATAAAAATAATACTTTTTTAATTATCTCGCACACCATAAAGGATTATGTTAATCGTGCTATAAATAAGGATGAAATATCTTTTCTCAAATTTTTATTAATAGTCAAAGAAACAAATTTTATATTTAATTCAGTTTCTTTCAAAAATGGAATTCATTCGAGGCCTAATAACATAGTGTGTGGATTTGACCACATATTAATTTTTATGCAAGAGGTGTAACTCTACAATGGCAGCACAGTGTTTATAGGAGGCAACACAATCCGTGAAAGAAAATAAAAAGAAACAAACATTTAACAATATTTATTTATTTAAAAAAATTAAAAAGAAACACAATAATTATTTTAAAAAATCCATCAATAAAGAGAGTTAATAAATATATTTATTTAAAAAAAATAAAATGCAGGAAACATATTAGAAATATTTATTTAAAAAAATTCACCATCACATTCTTTTGTCCTTATCCAAAACATTATCCAAAGTTTCTACTTTAATAAAATAGGTTTCCAAAATGATATATCTCAGAAACTATCCAGATATGATCATGAGAAAATGTGGATAATAACTTTTATTCAGTTGAATTAAAAATGAAATAATTCTCTACATTCAATAGTGACCAAGCTTAAATATATTTAGTTTTTTATATACCAACAATATATAGCCAACTTGAAAGAATACCCTAAAATATTAATTTAATCCTTTCTATTTTCATTGTATTTCTATTTTTAACAAATAGTTATTCGATTAGAATTTTAAACATTAAGGTTCTATTAAATTGATTTTCTTTTAAGGATTTATTTGTATAAATGATTATAAATTATATATATAAATTTATTATTCATTTAAAAGATAAAATAGTTTAAAATTTGATTATATTTTTTTTTTAGTGTGAAAAGAGGTATTATTAAACTAGTTAACTTTTAGCCTACTAAGTAGAATCATATTCACACTGCAATTAAGCTCACTTAGTGGAACTTTAGCCTACTTTGTGAGACAACTCTACACTTCTTGCATGGTCACTTGCCACTCATTACAACACTTGTCATGTGAGTTAACAAGTTTTCCATCCTTGAAGTGTTAGTCAGTCATTGTGCTTCACATGACTACATTCACTTTCTTATTTAAGCAAGGTCATATTGTACATTTTAATTACTCTTTTATCAATCTCTTTGATAATGTAAATTAGACTCATTGTGTGCAAATGTTTTTTGTGGAAGCACAAGGTTTTTGGTGTTATGATCTTGTTATAAATCCTAACATGGTATCCTAACAAGGATGAAATATTAAACCTACACTTCTTTCTTCAGCTCATGGATACACCATCTGGTCACACCTCTTTTTTGTGCATCTACACGGTGCTTAGGAAGCTAAGCCTTCAACCTACACATTCTAGAAATCCCATGCACCCCAATCGGCCTTGGTGTGCTAATAGAGACAACTTACCCTAGCACACATTAACATCAGTGTGAAGGGTGATTGGAGGATCTCTATTTTATGTGCTTGTCTTGCCACACCCTAGTTGACAAATCTTTATACTTTGCATCGAATTCATTGAAGTCCTTCTTTTCAACAACTTCCACACCATCTATTAGGTTTCCATCACAATTCCTCGACGAAAAATTCACCACCAACAATTCACCGTTGGAAAATTCACCACCATGACAAATTCACCTCAAGGAAAATTCACCACCCATCGCATTAAAATTTTCAATGGCGGTGAATTTTCCTTGAAGTAATTTTGCTAGCTGTGAATTTGCTGGAAGAATCATAGTCTAAATTTCTTTTGCAAACCAATTCTTGTAAGAAGGTGTGTTGATTGATCTCTATTTGGAAATCTATGTGCATTGCATTATTTGTGTATTGAGATCTCTGTTCTATCCAGACCTACAGCCAAAATAGTGATGCATATTTTGGCGGAGGCCATGATCTAGCGCTACAGATTAATGGGGTAGAGGTCGAGTCACAGGCAATATACATTGCCTATGGTTCCTATCACGCCCATCATGGCTTGCATTAGTCATTGATGTTATAAGCCTTGCTGAGATCTGCATCATCATCAATCTACAGATAATCTCTTCAAATGGACTCCACGACTCAGTCAAACTCACACCATGTTTCTTGCATGCCAATTCATCGTCTAACTCCATACCAACAGCCTACATTTAGTGATAGATTCCAACCTACCAGTGATCTCTTAGATCATGTTGCACTTTGTCAACATCCTCCTGATCGGGTAGTGCAACTCATTCCTTCTTTGGTAGCATATGTGCCACATATCAGGTGGCGTGGAGTTTTCTTTCTGTTGTATATGTGCTACAACATTAGTTAAAAGGTGGGTGTGAAGAATTTATGAAGGAATCGACACAGGCACCATTCTCTTTCAAAGCTCCCAACCACTTTCCAACGGATCCCTATGCCCAAAGACTCGATCTTTACTCCCAATGGCCCTACAGTTTGGTTGCAGTTAAAGATTTTACTACTAGTTCTCATAGCCATGTCCATCGTATTAAATTTTAACATCCTTTACAATAATAATATGCTAAAGTATTATAATAGATAAATTCATAGTGATCTATTGGATTTTAGCTTTTTATGCTTATGTTAACGATTTGCTGTAAGATAAACTTGCTAAAGTTAATTATCAAGTAGTCTCAAGTCTTATTAAGGGGGTAGTTGTTTTTGGTTGTCATAATTGGCAAAGGGGGTTCTTGTTTTTTTTGTTTGCAATAACTTGCAAATGGGGAAGGGGTTTGAATCATTTTCTATTTTTGTCATTTAATTAAGGTTTGAAAGACATATTTGATATATGTTTGCATTATTCACCTCATGACATAAATTTGTAAGAATTCATAATAGAAAATAATTTTGTAAATGTACTTATATAAAGTGCGACAACAATTGAATGTGTGAGGGAATCTTTTGCTTACACTGAATTATAAAGTGTAATGGGGCGTTGTGTAGTGCTTTGACTTGCCATCACATTAATGTATTCTTGTGATTCTCACCTCAACGCATGTTGCCTTAATTTTCCATCACAACAATGGATAATTGTGATTTTCGCCTCATGTGTTTGTGTCTTGATGCACACCCCTTTTTAGTTTCTAATACATCTTTTGGACCTAATTCTGGGTCTAAATTCCAATGTACACTTGTGTGCTTGATTTTAGTTGGTTTGCCTATACCTCTTCTTGTAAACATTAAGGCAGGATTGTAATACTTTTATGCTAATGCTTCTTTCAATGAAGAAGTGGAGGAACCTTCAACTTTTTGGGGGGTCTCATAGACCTTCTATCTTTATCTCTCATATGGGGGATTATTTTAGCGGATCATATTTTGTGAGATTCTCATACTTATGTAGAGCACCATGATGCACATTTTAGTAGTGTACTACACATCACTCATGGAATTATTCACTGTACTCCAAAATCATAGTATTATATATGTATTTTCAACTTCATATGCATCTATGTATTCATGGTTGAGTAGTGTTCCATATGTTCACTCATGCAATATTTTTTATCTCTTCTCTTGATCTAAATTTCTTGGAGCTTTGTTGATTCTAGAAAAACACTAGTTTATCTTTGGTGGAGTTTAAACCTTTGACATGCTTCAGGAATTCTTTATCATTATGTTCCTATCATCATGGGACATCTTTTCAAGAGGTCTTATCCTTCTCTTTCTCTTTTTTGGAGAGGATTTTTCTTCCCATTGGGTTTTCTCCTTTTTCTCTATTTGTGATAGATCATTTTTGTACATGAGTACCTTACCAGGCCTTGTTTCCAAGAATTTTATTTTCAGCATTTAACTTACTCCCTAAGTATCACTTAAGGTGGGTTGTTAGTGTGAAAAGAGGTATTATTAAACCACTTTTGTTTTTAACCTACTTAGTAGATTCCTATTCACACTACACTTAAGCTCACTTAGCGGACTTCTAGAGTTTTTTCTCACCTCATGTGGTTGAGACAAGTTTTATCACTTTGTTAAACACCAAACTACACCCCCTTACATGGTCACTTGCCGCTCACTACAACACATATCATGTGAGTTAACAATTATTCCATCTTTGAAGGGTTAGTCAATCACTATATTTCACATGACTACCTTCACTAACTTTCTTATTTAAGCAAGGTCATATTGTGCATTTTAATTAACTCTTTTATCAATCTCTTTGATAATGTAAATTAGGCTCATTATGTGCAAGTTTTTTTTTGGAAGCACAAGGTTTTTTTTGTTATGATCCTATTAGAAATCCTAACATAATTAATATTTTTCTATATTTTTATTCATTTCTTAAAAATTTTATGGACCAAAAAGGTTTATTTTTTGATAAAACAAGCTTATTCACTAACATAAATATTTTCTTCAACAATTTATTATAGTGTAAAATTGTAATCAAGATTAATTTTTAGCTCAATTATTTCTCCAACAATTTATGGACTTTTGATACTTGAAGGACATCTAAAAAAATGTATTTGTTTTTATTAGGAAAAAGGGGTTAACAGGGAACACTACCCTTATAAAGCTACTAGCACACCATAGGTAACCAATAAAACCACTATAACAAAGTTGCATACAATAAAGAATAAAAAATAAAATAATTATGTAACTAAACCTAGAAAGTTTCACACCCTTAACTTGGGTATGTCACAAGGATGCATTCTTTGGAAGACTTTTCCTCTTCCTATGGATCACTACTCAAGAAACATTATCATCCAATTACATAAACATAGGAAAAGTGGGAGGAAAATCATTCATCAAGGTACCGCCTAGGAAAAAATCACAAGGAGAGGAGTGCCCTATATGAGAAATTGAATGTTGAGTGGGATTCACTACAACACCAACCAATTGAGAAACATTAAAACCACAAGATATAATATATATGAATAATCCAATATTGTTAGTAAAAAATATGTCAACCTTGCAATTATAACAAGTTAATATATTGAGTGTGGGGGGTACCCCCCTTGTGGAGTCCACGAGTAATGCACAATGAAAAAGGTTAGGGGGAAGCGCCCACAAAAGCTACATTTTATGTATATTATATTATTTTAAATTTGGACCATTCATCATTAGGTCTTAGGTCTAACAATAGATTTTTTGAGTTGTCTATCCCTAGAAGGAAACCTTATTTTGTGAGGGAATTGTATTACAACTGCGTATTGTGATGTATTCTAAGATTCTAATTTATTAATAGTTGTTGTATCTCCTTTATATCTCTATTTGGTAGAACTCCTATGAGAATCTTGCTCTGCACATATTTATTGTAATATTTATGATTTCTAAATAATATATTGGGTGAATTTTAGTTGGTTTTTCTCCTAAAATAGTTTTCACCATGTAAATCACTATGTTTTGGTATCCATCATATTTATGTTATTTCTATTTGATTTTATAGCTATTGTAAAGATTTGAAAATAGTTTTTCATTACCCTCCACTCAATACTAGGGTAGGAAGCTATTCTAATATCTTAACTTCCTTACATTTATATAAGAGTTTCATGTAACATGGATGGGGAGGGACATCAAAACTATAGAAGTGGACTCAACTTTTGGCACTTACCCACTTAGAACAAGGATAATATTTGGACTAGGAGTTTAGCTTTTATCTTATAATGCATAATTTATTCTTAAAGAACATGACCTTGTAACTACATTATGAGTTTATATTTATGTGCATGTGTTTATATGGAGGCCAACTCATGTGTGCTCAATTTGTTACTTGTATGTTGGATTTTAACCTCAATACAGGTATAAGAAAATAATAGTGTAATGAATCCAATTGGGGTAGTAGAATTGGATTAATTAGATCATGGTATAAACCATTCATAAAATATGTTTTAGATCAATGTTCTTGTACACTCTAATCTTCTAGGCATCACAACTAGGTTTGAGCAAGGGACTCTATAAGGGTAAATTTAAAGGACAATCACTCTCTTAGCATAGTTTTTCCCACTCATTGTAAGGTGGTCATTAAAATTATAAAGCCTATGACATAGTTATAGATATGATATTTATTTTTCTAACATGGTAGGTGTCATGGCCAAAAGAAGTATTCAGTGAATATCATAGGGTTAGTCATATTTTAACAGTAAGATATAGTTGATAAATTGTACAAGTTATCCAATTTAATTGGCTTTAGAAAATATTTTTCTACTAGCATGCAAGTGATGGATGCTAGGATATACCCATCTTAGGAGTTAAGTATTAGTATTGGATTATCAAAAGGAAGGTCTGTGCCTCCTTTGTTATGTTTGTAGCATCATAAATTGTCACTCTTAACAATTTTATCCTAGGTTTAGCTCTCCCTTATGTGCTCAAACCAAATTGTGCTATGAAATTAACTATTTTATGATCATCTTCATAAAATCAAGCTTAAGTTTTGAATTAATATTTATAATTCACTTACCAACACTAAAAGTCCCAAAATTGGTTTGGACTAGAGTGCTAGTGCTCCAACATATTTTCGACCCAATTTAAATAAGTTAGTGTCCAAATTTTAAAATTTATAAATTTGAATTCACTTATTGGCTTTTGATAATTAATTTAGCATGAATTAAAGAAATGCATATAAATACATTTTTTTCATCATTTAAAATCCTAAAAAATCTATTGATAATTGAGCATCCTATAAAGCTATCAATAGACAAATTAGTAGGATTATTGTAGCATTATTTCAGCCAAGCACCATATTAGAAATGCACCAAGTTTTCATGCGTTTATTCACATTTCATGTTCATCTATTTTGTAAGCACTAACACTTACATGACTTCAAATAAAGCATATAATTCTCCTTGAAGGTGATGAGTATAATGACTTCAATCCATCAAGGAATGTAGATCTGAGTGGTAAGTTACATCACTTGTCAATTTATCATTCCCCTTATCCATTTGTCTCTTCCTAATTGAGGGTAAGCTCTCTCTTTTACATCAACATAGCCATTGTGGAGGTAGAAATACCAAGACAAGGTTTGACATAGGTAAGCCCCTATGTGAAAAAAGTCATTTCCATCCTCTGTTATGTGTAGGTTATAGACCTAAAGTGAATTTGTAAGAGGATTTAATTCATATTTCTCAATCAAGCATTCAAGCCTTATATGCTAATGAATTGGGGAAAGTGGAATTAATTAGTAAAAAGAAAAGTTCTAACACTAAGTACAAAAAGGAAGAGCCAACATAAATGGACTAACTGAGATTTTAATTATTTTTTTAAAGGCCTCCATTTCCAACTATAGGGCACTAATACCTATGTCCAATCAACTCAAGCTCAGATTTCTATGTCAAGTTCGTCTATGTCTGCACTCTAATGTTCTATACTTTATTTTCATGTTTTTATTCTATGCTTTCCCAAAATAATAACACTTCATTGTAGTTGAATAATTTTGACCTAGATCTACATTTGCATCCTCAAATCTAGTCAATGAACAATCAATGGATCAATCCCCTCAAGGAAAGGACCAAAACCCTAATCCACCATTCTAGCTCTTCCATTGAGTTTAGTATCCAAGTGTGTATTTTGTGATCATTTTTGGTTCCTTCCAATATGGCATAGGAGAAGGTGTTATTTAGACCCTAGATCTCCCTACATCTCATTTTGGTGAACCTAACAATTGTTACATGTTAAAATCCTTTGAACTTTTAAATTTGTCATTTCAAAATCTAAGTGCAATCTTAGGTTGTTTGAATTTTTCATTTATGCATGTGTATTTTGTTCAAAATTATTGAAAAGATAAAGATTAACATAGTGTTTGACATAATGATGGAGATAAAAAAATAAAATCCCAATCAAGTCATTTAGGACATACATTCCTTATTTTATGCTCATTACATGCTCTACAAACTACATTTATTATGTTATAAATATTTGTTTTTAAGTCTTTAAAGGAAAGCATGCATGATTGGCATAATGCTAGTAACACGACATTTTTATAGAATTTCAAATTATATATACATCAAGATAAGTTTAGTATAATTTTAAAAGGCATAAATCTTCATACAAAGTATAATGTAGATTTAGCAATGGCATCTTCCAGTCAACAATTAAACATCAAATAGGAACTAATAAAAATTTTCATTAAAAATTAATAACACAACAATAAAAAAATACAAATAAACTAATCATAAAACATAATACTATAAAAAATCTAATTACATCAATTAAAAATAATTTAATATATTAATAAATTTAAATATTTATTTTTTGTATCACTTTTATTTTAAAATGTTATGAAAACCAGTATTAAATATTATGGAGTTTGCAAATTTATAGAAAGATTTTTTCAAAGAGCATTTATTGATTTTAATTTTAATTGACACTATGTGCAGCACACATATCCGTGGCACTTCATATGACAGTTGTCGCAGAGTTGTAACTTGTCATTATATTTCTGCAAATCTCTACACGTCATCACTCTACGTGTCTTTATAAATGTTGGTTTATTGCGTTATAAATATTGTGATTGTGAGGTGAGTTGCAGAAGATTTTTAATGGAATCTGATACTAAATGAATGCTTTCTCCTCATCCCTCATTTGATGATCTAATTAAAAACAAGGTAGGTTTTTTTCTATGCCTTTTCCAGTATTAAGTTTTTTATTTTGAAGTAATTTATTTTAGTATCAGGTAAATTTACCGCCAGCAATTTACTGTTGCAATTTACAGCAAGAAAATTCATCGCAAGGAAAATTCACTACCAGTAATTCACGGCTGTTTTTCATTCATTGTATTAAAAATGTTAATACGATGAATTTTCTCGGCCTGAATTGATGGTTGTGAATTTTTCTTGCAGTGAATTTGTCATGGTGTTGAATTTTTTTGTGGTAAACTGCTGAATTACTGACGATAAATTGCTCGCTGTGAATTTTCTAGAGCCATTTATTTTATTATCAAATTTAATAATTTTGTTTATCATTATTCATTGAATAATAATAATTATTAATAATCAAGTAATAAAATTTTTGTAAAAATATTTATGTAACATTTTATATAATCATTTAAAGATAATTTATGCATCTCTAAGTATAATTCAAAATTTTTATATAATAGTTTCATTTACTTTTCATTATATTGAACAATCATGTAAATATAATTGTGAGTTAATTGAATATTTATACATATTAACATTTTGATGATTTGAAATCTGGGTATCAAAAGAAGGTCCATTTATGTATCAAATTTAATTGGTGAAATTAAAGATTTAATTCTTGAATATATTTATTATTTAAATGTGACTAGTTTTTTAAAAATGTTTTTATTTGACTATTATTAGGTCAAAGGACTTTATTTCAAATGGTTAGACAATTTTTTTCCTATAATTCTTATTGCATTTTATTTCATTTTTTATTGTATAAAATGAAAATAAATCAATTTGTTAGTATTTAGTTAGTAAATAATATTATATATTACAATATGCTTGAGGAATAATAGAATTATATATTTTTTATTAAAATATGATAGCTCTTTGCTATTATTAAAAAATAAATAAATTAATTAAAAGATTTATTATTTTTTAATTTATTTTTAATTAAAAGAATATTTGTAATTGAAAAAATTGTACATCCACAAAATTTACTTAACACAAAGAAGTTTAATTGAATTTACTACAATTATATTAGGGTAAAAAAAATTAACAATATATAAAATATATCTACAATTACTTTAGAACAAAAATAAAATAAAATATATATTTTCTTTAACACAAATTGATTCACATAAAATTTAATTTATATAATAAATATAAAGTATACATTCAAACTATCTTGTTTCCTTGTAAAGCATTCCACCCACAAAACAAAGTTTTTGGTATTAATAAAATGTTAGTTGAAAAATAAACATATAGAGTTAGTTAGTGGTTAGCAAGTAACAAAATCATAAGTAGTAATAAAGATATTCTGAATATAAAAATTGAGATTAATTTAATATATTGGAACATTAATTTTTTATTAAAATTTAGCTGATAATTTTTAATTCAATCTATTTTTGATAAAATAATCTATTGAAATGGAATAAAATTTTAAGCTTATTTTTTATTATTATGGTTGATACAAAAATTATGTTCAACATCCTTGAAAATCCATCCTTATGCTTAAATTTTTTTAAGCCAATGAAATTGAAGAAAAATAATTTTGGAAATTTGAAAATTAAAAATCTTACATTTTACTTTAAAAAAATTAAAATATAATGTCTCAAAAAGAAAATAATGAATTCTTATTGCATTAAAGTAAAGCATTTAATCACCATTAAAAACTACCCTTGGCATATAGTTCCATGGCAAGAACTAATAAATATAATTTTTTTTTTATATTCATTTTAAGAATAAATAACCTCTAGTTCTTTAAAGAAAAAGAGGTCAATGATTTATAAATCCAATCTTAACAATAAATTCAATGATGATTGATGAATCCAATTTTAATAGTAAATATAATATAAATGAATAATTTTTTTTAATGAATAAGATAGAATTTTTGTTAGTTAATTGAAAAACAATATTAAAATGGTTCTAGGAAAATTCACCACCAACAATTTCATGACGGTGAATTTTTCCACGTGAATTGTTGGTGGTGAATTTTCCTAAAGTCTATTAAAATATTTGTCTGAATTTCTCAAGACCACAAACAAGGGACAAGTGTGTGTCCAAATGGACAATCCATGACCTAAGAAATTGACCAATATGAAATTGATCCTTTCTTTGTTGTCTTGCATTGCATTTTATAGCTCTAGATTGAGAAGATATGGCTTCCAAGGTAGCCAGGAAGAAGCTGGTGGCCAACCAGTCCATTCCAATGGAACAAAAGATCTCCAGGGCAGAGAAAAAGCTACCCTTAGTGGAAAGCAAAAAGAAAGGCAGAAAATAGAAGAAGTGGAACGAGACATTCAACAGTTACATATATAAGGTTCTCAAGCAGGTCCACCCAGAGGTGGGTATTTCCAGCAAGGCCAAAAGAATCATGAACTGTTTTGTGATTGGCCGGTGAAGCCATCAAACTCTCCACTGACAGCAAAAGGTCCACAATCACTTCTAGGGAGATCCAAACATCTGCAAAACTCACGCGGTTTCTTGAGGACTGCAAGGCTGTTACCAAATTTACCATTGAATAATTCAGTCTCTCTATTAAGGGTGTCAAGATTTTGCAGTTAAAGGTCTCTCTATTAAGGATGTCAAGATTTTGCAGTTAAAGGTCTCTCTATTAAGGATGTCAAGATTTTATTGTTAAAGGTCTCTCTATTAAGAGTGTCAAGGTTTTGCTGTTAAAGGTCTCTCTATTAAGGGTGTCAAGGTTTTGCTGTTAAGATCAATAAAATTCTATCTGACAATGGTAGTGATATTTTCAAATAGATATTTATATTAATATTATGTTTTTGATGAATAAGTGTTTAGACTATCATTTATAACTTAATATTTTGTTCATAATTTTGAGAGTTCAAATGAATTTAAAGTCAGAGTATAAAAACATAAAAACAAATACGTTAGATGACTAAAACAATAACAGAGAATGGAGGAGGACGACTGCGATCATTGACTTTTCCCATATAATGTTTTCGAAGTTATATGTTCATCAAAACTAAATTCTTCATGTTCTTGTGACGGCCAAATCTAATTATAATTGATGTCAAATGTCTAGACATATTAACACTAATCAATCTGAACATGCTACAACGTATATTAATGATGCTTTGATCAATCTAAACATACAACATTGTTGGAATCACTACATTTTGATAGTTGTATCTTTCATATGATTTGGTTTTTGACTGTAAACTTTATTTCGCCATTGTTGGAATCAATGTGTTCTAAAAGCTAAATATTTTATATGATTTGATTTTTAACAGGAACTTAATTTGGCCATTGATGAAATTACTATATTCTAAAAGCTAAATCTATTATATGATTTGGTTTTTAAATAAGGATTTTTCTTCTGGCAGTTGATGGAATCACTGTAGTGACAGCTAAATCTTTCAAAGGATTTGGGTTTTGAATGTAAATTGCATTTGAATTTTGTGTTTTGAATGCTAAATCTTTCGCATGATTTGATTTGAATGCGTATTTTATTTGCACATTAATGGAATTGCCATTTTGTGAAAACTAAATCTTTTATATCATTTTGATTTTGGATGTGAATTTTATTTTCCATGAAGAATAAATATTAAATGAACTTTTCCTATGCTCAGATTTATGAAAACACTGATTTTTTTTCTTTATCTTCTTGAGGTAGATAGTACAAAAACTGTCAGGAATCTTATAATCTGAGTTCTCTTTCACTTCTGGTTTTATGAATATTATTTCTCTTCTTCTTTTGTCCAGCTAACTAAGCGTTGTGAGCTTTTGGTAAGCTGAAATGGTATCTATAACAAAATAAAGAGACTATTTAGAATATTTGTTTATTTGGACTTTGAGAATACATCTTCCATATTGCGTATATGTCTATATACATGTTTATTAGCAGGATGATGACTCAGTACCTGCAGCATTAAGGATACATTAAGATTATAAGTTTTTCTCTGTATATGAAGGTCTTTTAACACTAACTCATCATTTTTTATTTCAATCAGGTGTATTGGTACCATAATCATGGGTGAAATGGTTTTTTAGATTAAATAATTAATGTTATTAATCATTACAGTTTATTGGATTCAAAAGATCAGGGAAAAAAATTATTAAATTTTTTATGGATTGTCTAGGAGTTGAATCTAGAACCTCTCATTTGTTGTTAGGGTGTTCTACCATTGAGCCACTAAGCATCTTGGTGACTGGTGTGGTTAATTTTTCAACACCCCACTTTGAGCCACATTGGAGGCGCTCGGGGATTAGAGGTTGGTCTGCAGACCACAAAATCATGATGATATTACTGCATGTAATTCATCTCCAATGCAATAAGGAATCAGGCCTGTAGAATAGGGTAGAATCATGGGAAGAGGCATGAATCAATAGTATCAACCATCCAATACATAAAACTCAAGCCCTAAGATTTAGTTAAATAATGAAGCTAATAAAATGAAACATAGAATCCTTACCCACGATTGGGATTCAATTCCTCTTAATGCTCTTCTCCATTTTGATTTATATGCTTGCTTGCCCTCAAATTTGTAGTATGCAAGAATAAGCCTAGTGATAATGATAACAAACTATTGAAGATAGTAGTTGTACTTTAGCCAGAATCATTAGTCATTAGGCTCCAAAATGAAAGTGATAGTCTTGGCAGAAACCCAAAATTTCCTGAACAAGTTGTAATTTGGAAAGATGTACCCACTTGATGATCACATAGGAAGTGCTTTCAGCAAAGCCGCCAAGTGGGTTAGGAAAAATTAGGGTCAGTTAAGGATGATGGGTGAGATTAAAAGGTAATAAAACCCCTGCATCAAAGGTGGAGGTTGATTGAAATGTAAAAGAGATAAGAATGACATGGAAAGAGGCTGTATAAATAATTATAAAATTATTTAATTTAGGTTGTGAAATGAATAATTTAATAATTAAAACAATTATTTAGTTATAGAAGGAGAGGGAAAGTTGACTTTTAATTAAGATAACTATTTAAAGGAAAAGAACAAATTAGTAAATAATTAAAATAATTCTTTAATAGCAAAAAAATAAAAATAATTAAATAAATAAGAATTTATTTATTTATAGAGAGAAAGGTTTAATTAGTGACACAATTAAATAAATATAATTTATTTAATTAATCAAAGGACGGATAAAAGAGAAAATGAATTAATTGAACTCAACTAAAAGAACTCCAAAATTTGAAAAATGAACTGGCCATGTTGAACCTAGGACCTCTCCTTTGTTGTTGTGGTTCTCGACCATAGAGCTACCGACCCTATTGATGATCACTCCATCTTTGATTTAGTTGTAACTCATTTTCCAACATGAATACTTAAAAAAACAATTTAAATTGAAAAGATTAATAAATATTAAATAAATTATATTTAAAAAATTAAAATAATTTAAATTGTTTTTTAAACATGATTAGAAATAAAAGATTGATAATTAAGAATTATGATAAGAATATAAAATCTAATAAAATTCTCCATATAAATTTTATTTAAAACAACTTATAGATTTTTTTTTGAAATATATATTTCCTTCAATTAAGAGGACTATGAAATTAAGTTTGGTAGTCCTTTGCATATTGTCACATATTTATCTAGTTTGTGACATTTCCACCCATGAGGAGTCATTGATATGGTTGATCGAAAGGATTTCAATAACAAAAAAGTTACCTAACATGTTAAATATTTCTAATGATTTATACCATTTCAATTTAGGGGAGTTGTTAGCATGGTTGATTTAAGGAATGGTAATGTCAATTTATTTATAATATGTTTTGATGAATAAGTGTCTACTTTATTATTTATAAAAAATAATATTACACATATTAAAAAAAGGGTGGATAAATAAAAAATCACATCTCTAAAGTTCAAATGAGGCTAACACCCAAATCACAAAATATATAAAAATCAACTACTAAGTGGCAACAATAGTAGCAAAAAAGGAAGGAGGAAGGTTTCAATCATCTATTTTACCACATACATTAGTGGGGTTTGGAGTGCCCATAGGAGAGTCCCAACCCTAATCATCTTTATCCTTATATTTTCATCATAGGTTAGTGAAATAGCTAGAGTTAGTTGAGGAAAGTTTCTTAAATTAAACTAGCTAGAGGCTCCACTAGAAGGCCACCCAAGAGTTCCACTTGTGGGAGGTGGAGCATTTCCAAACAGGTTGTAACACATTTCATTGTCCATGATATCCTCTTGTAGTTGAGGGAGAAGCTTGCAATCGAGAAACATAGTTACTACAAGCACAAAGACTTCAACCTTACTAGCACTTGTGATGAGGAGGGAGATAGGGGAACTCTTGCCACAACATATGAGGCATTCCCCCAATGGTCAAGAAAAACTTGGAGTTGAGCCACTTCTGGGGATTTTTTTTTAGGTTTCACTTGGATATGTAATAACACATCAAAAAAAAATTCTTTAGAAAAAAATGAAACATGATGATTAATGAAGAAACAAGAAAAAAATGTAGATTTTTTATCTTTCCATATGTTGAAGAGAATCTCCACACTAAAATCATGTCATATCTGATTGAATTTGTGAGGGATATGAGGCCAATCTCTCAAAAGTACCATATGCTAGGAAAATGGTTCTTTTTGGAATGGACTAAAAAAGGCTTGAATCTAGTTCTAGAGTTTTTGGACTCTGGAATAAAACCATAAGATATTTTTAAAAGACTCCAACTACATACATAAGGGGCAACGAGTTTCTCAAATTCCCATATAAACTAACCATGTCGAACTAGTAATCCTTGGAAAATAATACCGTAGATGAAGTGGACTAACTTGGGTTCCAAAATAGTAGACTAGATGGTTCAATAATATTGTGTTGCCAAATTGAGACTAGTGACTACAAATGCCATCTTTGGTTCAAAATTGAAACCATGGGAAAATGGTGAGAGATTCAATGATATCAAATATGAGGCTTATAATTATGGAAGATAATATTCTAACCCTACTTTCAAGTTTTACACCAAAACCTGGAAGACTAAATACTAGTTTTATGAACCATATTAACCAAAATTTCTCTTATAATCATGTCAAAAGTCTCACAATTCTAGCTGGACAGGAAAAAAATTGCCTTAGTTTCATTCCATGATATAAGACTCATATAAGTTCTAAAGAATAAATCTCATAGACATCAAATTCCTTTCTTGTGAAATTGCAGGGCCCATGCCCAACGCAATTGAGCCAAGGGGTGAAATTGGTATTGCAGAAGAGGGGACTACTAGATATTCTATTGGGTAATGGAAATGCAACCATGGAATCCAAAACCATTCTAGAAAATTCAAGGTTTGATGGTCTCCCAAGCTTTAATATTATCTTAGCACAAATGTTCCCTCGATGTGAATAACATCCTTCATGGTGAGAAGGGTTTGAAAAATTATTTCCTCCCAAGAAAGATGACTAACTCAATGGCCAAAGGAGATGCAATGCCAAATCATAATTTTCTAAGATTCATCTCTAGTGAGGGAAAGAGTAATCCATTTAGCACAAAAAGCCAACCCTTTATGTTGGATGGATAACAACCCCAATCCTTCATAATTGTGGGGTTGACAATAGAATTCCCATGCAACTCATTGAAAACCCTTGTGGTTTTTAGAGAGGCCTATTACACCTTGCACTCATGCCCCATTTTTAGTTTTCCAAATAGGGCCCCTTTATGTTTTCTTTTCTTCTTATTGCTTCTCTTGTGTTTTCTTTTCTTCCTTGGGTGTTTTCTCTATTTTCTTGCTTTTTTTTTTTATTCCCTATCAAAATTTTGGGGTTTTCCTTCTAGTCATGACATGCATGTCAGACTTGATCCTTGACATCTTCTTTACTTAGGTCATGGCTTATTCCTATCAAACATCAAGGTTTTTCTTTATGGCATACCTTAAGCTTGAAGTTTGATCCTTGGTCCTCAATGAACGTCTGTCTTGTAAAACACATTTACCATTTGGAATCACATTTACTACTCTAACATGCTTTATAGAAAGCTTTGGAGTATATACTGAGTAGGTTTTTTATAGTTTATTGATTCATTTCAATAATCATTTTTCTTTTGTGCTTTAGAATGTTTGTGCACTCTTTATGTGCTCTAATATTGCATTTGGTTTATTTCTATATGGGGGCTTGCTTTGGTTTTCGTGTTCATGTTTTTTTCCCATGCTTGTCCCTTGCTTTTACCTTTTCATTTCCTTTGTTTCAGGTTTTGGGTCATTGTTCTTGTTTTTCCTTTTGGTATCAATTTAGACTGGTGCTAGACAATAACTAGAGATGGAGTGAAACATAAGTTGAAACCTTTGAAAGAATATTTGGTTCAAGTTTGTGGTAATGCAAGACTTTGTTTATGCAAGGAAATTATTATATGGTATGAGACATTCAATAAGGTTTTTTTTGCTTTGATTCCTAAAACGAACTATGAAAATGTTGAAGATGTTCTTGTGGAGATTGCAGATTTGTTGCAAGAGTTTAAAGATATTGTTTCAGATAATGTTCTAGAAGGAATTCCACTAGTGAGGAAGATCATTCATCAAATTGATATGATACTAGAGGAAAGTTTTCCAAAAAAGGCATCCCATAGGATGTCACCTACAGAGAATTCAAGGAGATCAATAGACAAGTTGCAAATTTGTAGAGGAAGGGTTTGATCAAAGAAAGTTTGAGTCCCTATGCAGTGCCTACTATTTTGGCACCAAAGAAAGGAGGAGAATGGATAATTTGCACAAATTCAAGAGCCATAAATTTAAGATTATACCATCAAATATAGATTTTCATTACCAAGGATGGATGATATCTTGGATTCCTTAAGTGGAGCAGAGTACTTCACCAAAATTGATTTGAAGAGTGGATACCATTAAATCCAAATTAGGGAAGGAGATTAATGGAAGATAAAATTCAAGGCTAATTTGTTGTAAGAATAAGGAGTTTGTCATTGATGCATGTGTTGGCAATATGAGCATGTGGGATGAGCACAAATTTTAAATTTATATAGTGCAATGTTGTCATTAATGTCAACATTGTACTCTAGTATGATGACCTTGTTGTAGATCAGTTTAAATAACCTGAGAATGGTTGAGGATGCTTATCTAGTGTACTTTTGTAGGAAGGTATGATCTCGTGAAAGTGGTTGATATTTTGGGTCCGCATTGGTATGTTTTAGAAGATTGTGCTCTATGGTTTTGGGATAATTTTGATGGTTGTTAGAGGAACCTAAATCCATAATTTCATTTTGTTTTTCCTCCAAGTGTTGAAGTTATGAGTGACAGTGTATCGGCTTGACATTAACAGGTGTTTTCTAGTTCAATGTATATATTTTGGTGAATCCACACTTCTTCATGGATTGGAATTTGGCTTTGAAGTTTTATAGAGTTGTTAACAGGTGTTAGTAGAGTGTGTATTCCAAATGGCATAAAGTTTTGAGGTTTGTGTGTCTAAATGTGGGTGTACAGTTGGAAAAATTTGTTATTAGGTCATTACCTATGTTGACCTAATGAGTTTTCTGCGTTGCGGAGTTTGAATATGTTTTGATCTGTTATGTGGATGCTATTTTGGGTTCATGTCAACCTATTTTGATTTGTTATGAGTTTTGAGTCTTGGCATGAAGCATGTATGTATGGATCTTCAGCTAATAAGTTACATTTTGTATATCACATCTAATTAGGTTGACCTAATTGATTGTAGATAAAGTGGATATATATAAAGGATCCTTTTTAGTATTTTGTGTTTTATGTTATGTAATAAGAGTGTGTGGATGTGAATTGTGTGAAGGTAAAGTGAATGTAGAGTAGAGTAGAGTGTTAATTTAGATAATAATGAAGTATGTAAAGTCTATTTTTTGAGTTTCAATGGAAATGTAATTCATGCATATGTTAGATGCAATTGTAAGAGTTCAAATTTGGCTATGTACCACAATCTCTTCTATCTGTCTCTTCTTTCAGTGGGTAGTGAGTCTACCTACAATGAGCACTTATAAAATATAATATAACTAATTATAATATACTATGAGTTAATCCTCACTATGGTTTTTCCCATTTTGGGTTTTCCCATGTAAAAATTTGGTGTTCATGTGTTATGTGATGTTGTTGGTAGTCTTCATGCTTTCATTCATTACTGAAAAATTGATTATACTATGAGGATTGAATGTTTAAATTATTAAGTGGTTTAAAAGAATACTTTGATTCACCCCCCTCTTAGTATTCTAGGTGTTCAAAAAATGGTTTCAGATTTTGGTTCCTTGGAAGGAGCTTAGTCAATTGGGGAAGATCTTGGAGGTTGAACACATGGCTGTAAGAAGATAACCTATTCCTTTGAAAGGGTATGTGTAATATCATCATGGAAAAAACAGGCCCTTAAGTGGCAAAAAAATGAGAAAAATTAGTGTTAGGAAACTTGATGTAAAACATTGAATAAGTTATCTATATTATTTCAAAAATATGTAAGAATAGAATCTGTAGAAAATTGAATTTAGTTTCTAAACTACTAGGTTTATTTAAAAATAACTAAAATCTATTTGGTGAAAATTTGAAATTTCAATGCAATAGTACTTAAATTTTAGGGAAAAAATAAGAAGTAGGTGTTTGTCTGACCACCCTAACCATAATAAAATGATAATATTTTTTTATAAGATTATATATATATATAAGTAGAGGACTCATGTTCAGATGTGACACATATTTTTTTGTAATTTTTTTTCCAAGCAATAATTACTATGATTTTTATTACAACTTTTAAAAAATATAAACTCGTGATGTCTGACTGATCTTTCTTAACTTGGTCAAAATTTTCATGAAATTTATTTTTTATTTTTAATCCTATAGTATGCAGTTATAGAATGCATCTATGTTTCCATTCAAAAAATGCACAACGCTTTGAAATTTATAGATATTTTTCAATCAGCCTATCGATCAAGACTTTAGTCATAATTTAATAGGAAAATGAACAATAATTATTTATTAAATTTAATTAAAGAATAATTTATACAGGAAAAGTTGAGAATATCCTCTAAAAACCCTTTTGTTTCCTTTGATCAATTTTGGGTAAAAAAAAGTCGTCAGCCACATACCCTACAAATACCCATAATATTGCCACTTTTTGGCCCATCATGATCCTACACATACCCGAAAAATATTCCTACTATTGCATCCATAGAAGAATATTGCATATTTGACATGAATTGAGAACTCAAAGTTTCTCTTGAATCTATTTGGAAAAAACTAAAGGTGAAAATAGAGATCTAAAAGAAAAAATTTGAGAAGTAGATGAATGCATCAGAAAATTGAAGGAGCAAACCAAGAAATTTAGAAAAATACATAAGGAGGATACTGAAAGATTGAAGCAAGCAAATGAAACAATTATTGGTCTAAAAGTGTAATTTGAAGAAAGGAAAAGAATTGAAGAATTTTCAAATGCAATGGTGAAAAGAAAATATGAAGAAAGCACAAAGCTTGAACAAGAAGTTGTGAAT
>VDFB02304016.1:0-14664 GCA_007258455.2 Sequoia sempervirens | reverse complement strand
GATAAGGGTTTAGGATATCTAACAAAAGGGTGGAGGTAAAAGATGGAGTTTTGTTATAGTAGTAGGTCCTACTAGTATATTTACATTGTTTCACATAGGACCTAGTCTAAACACTATTCAAGTGCTTGAGTTTGACATTAAGGGAATTGGTGAATCATTATCATATATTGGAATAAAACTAGTGCTAGTTGGAGGTATTTGTATCATGTGTAAAAGGAAGCTAAGATATTTAGGGTATTTTCTACATGTTTGTTATGATCAATAAATTTGTTAAAATTTTCAATTGTGATCTTCATTGGATAACATAATTTATAAAAAATGGCCAAGTGAGTTAATTTAATAGAGTAAGTATTTAACTTAAAATGACCCTAAGAACTCTAAAGATGCAAGAAAATTCAACAAAAATAGAGTTTGAGAAACATATAAAGAATAATATAGATTCAAAAGATTCAAGAATGATTTAGATGCCTAGGGTTTAAATGAATAGTATGTGATAGATATCAAAATGGTTCAAATATTCTAATGTGTAAACATAGGTTCAAACCATCATGTATGGTGTAAATCACTTAGATGAGTTCAAACCTAGTCAAAATAATAGACTCCACAAGAATTCAATAAGTTGAAACCATTTAAAATTCATTTCTATTGATTAGGAGTTTGACACGCCCAACAATAGAGCAAGTAAAGTCACAATATCATTTTACCTCTCTTGGAAAGCAATTTAAGACTCCCATAACAAATCCAACTACACCAAGGTCTATGTTACTAGGTCATGGTAGTGAAAATAACCCAATGATATATGTAGTTGTCCCTGTTGGAGTTATCAACCCAAGATCTTCAATCTGCAATGCCAAAGAACCTTCACAAGAGATAGAGAGAAGCAACAATGGAAGATGCTATTCCACCAAACAAGGATTGCAATATGATACAATATGATCAATGCAATACAATACAATGCTATATGCAATCTATTAACAAATATGTTAGAGATGCCTTGCTTATAAAGGCAAGGATAAGAGATAGGATAAGACAAGATCATGACAAGTGTCTTAATCCTATCACATGAGACAACTAACTCATAACTACCTAGGAAAGTGGAAATTCTAGATAAGACAACTAATACTCTATTCAGATATGACAACTAATAATCCTAAGTAACTTAACATGAATTCAGTCCCCTAAGTCCCTAGTAAAGGAATAAACTAGGTACAAGACTTATTCACACCAACACCCCCCCTTAAGTGCAACTTAGGGAGGTACAAACCAATGCAAAAATGCAAAAGATGGGTCCCGGCAACTAGGCCTGATGAGGTACCCATGTACAAAACAAAAAACTCTCACAAGCGGAGAAAAGGAGAAAAACCCTGTGGGAGAAAACTCCTCTCCAAAAGAGAGAAATAAAAAAAGAAAACTAATGAAGGAAGGAGGACTCCTCAAGACCCCCCAAGGACAACTTCCTTCACCCCAAGCATCGATCGCAACTGAAGATAACGAGGCGATGCCAAAGGTTTAGTGAAGATGTCTGCAACCTGCTAATCTGTAGGCAAATACTCCAAGCTGAGAACACCATCTTGGATGAGCTGCCTGATGAAGTGCATGTGGATCTCAATATGCTTAGTCCGCTGATGGTCCACCGCTGCGCGGAAATATGAATGGCACTCGATTATCACACTCAAAGAGTAGTGGGCCGAAAGTGGAAGGGAATCCAAACTCGCCATCAACCGACGGCTTC
Source organism: Sequoia sempervirens (assembly GCA_007258455.2). Taxonomy (NCBI): domain Eukaryota; kingdom Viridiplantae; phylum Streptophyta; class Pinopsida; order Cupressales; family Cupressaceae; genus Sequoia; species Sequoia sempervirens. The sequence continues at coordinate 12,932 of VDFB02304016.1, read as the reverse complement.
ACAAAACCTTCCTGACTACCAACACTCCACTCAAACTTAGCCTCTATGTCGATGATACGTAATAGCAGCTGTTTTGCATGACCGCGCAATCGGAATCCGTAAATTCAAGGCAAAAGACAAAGCCGTATATTCGGACATTGACATCACCAGCCCAATCTGAGCTGAAGCCTACAATCCGGAGATGCACCAAGTGTAGTGAATGCCAAAATGAGTAGTGCCCTCTAATGTATCTCAAGATACTTTACGCTTTCCAATGACTCTTATGAGGCTCCCGTGAGAAGTGAGAGACAAGTCCAACCGCAAAGGAAATATCAGGGCGACTATGTGTCAAGTACAAAAGACTGCCAATACAAGGTAGGATCAACTATAGGAGTAGTGCAACCGATAGAGAGTACAACACTTGACTAGAATGGAGTAGGGGCAGGCTTGCAATCAGCCATGCCAAATCTCTGAAGCAAATAAAGAGCATACTTCTTGTGGAAAATGAAGATCCCCTCAGAAGTCCGATGAATCTGAAGACCAAGGAAGTAATGCAAAAGACCAAGGTCGGTCATATCAAATCGCTCCATCAATGCTCGTTGTGTACTCTGAATCATGGAAGTAGAACTTCCTGTGAGAATCAAATCATCCACATAGAGCACAAGTATAAGTAGATCCTCTCCATGTCTCTGTGTATAAACTATGGGATCGGAATGGCAGCGAGTGTAGCCGGAAGCAAGTAAGAAACTATCCATCTTCTCATACCAAGCCCGAGGGGCCTATTTGAGACCATACAATGAACATCAAAGCTTGCAAACAAGTGAAGAGTCCTCAAGACAAAACCTGGTGGCTGTTCCATATAGATCTCCTCATGAAGATCCCCATGCAAGAAAGCACTCTTCACATCCATCTAAAATACAAACCATCCCTATGATGCAACTATAGCAAGGACAAGGCAAATAGAATCCATCTTGGCAACAGGAGAAAAGGTCTCAGAATAGTCAATTCCTTCAACCTGAGAAAACCCTTGCAACAAGACTTGTTTCACTTGCTAATGGAACTATCTTCAGATACTTCTTGGTACGTATACACCCAATTGCAATCGGAATCAACTTCTTCCCTTAGGAAGAGGCAATAAAATCCCAAGTATGATTCATCAAAGAAGAATACTCATCACCATAGTACTATCCTTACTCGAATACCAAAAGCATCTGAAAACTTCTGAGGATCATCTGAAACTGCATGAATCAAAAGACTAATTCCAGAAGTCTGAGAACGAGTGCGGTGAGTGTCTGTGGGATCACCAACAAGAGGACCAGCCTCCTCAAGAGTAACTCGAGCCCATCGTGGCCTAGTGGGTGAGTGAGGAGGAGGTTCATCAAGACCATCATCAAAATCTTCCTCAAGTAGCAAAGTATCATCAACTGAAGAAGACTGAGTAGGTTGTGATGAAGAAGAAGTTGTAGGAGGATTTGGCTAGGTGAAGGTCTCAGAAAACTAAACATTGTGTCGGAAATGAACCTCTCGTGTGTCAGGATCAAACAATCTGTATGCCTTCACATCCTCACAATAGCCAACAAAGATGTAACGTTGACTCTTCTTCTCCATGGATTTACGCTGACTATTCGGCATGAATGCCCAAGCCTCACTACCAAATACTCTGAAGAAGGAAAAATTTGGCTTGCGATGAGACCAAGCCTCCTCAAGGGTCATATTTCACACTGCCTTGTGGGGCATACGATTCTGAATATAGTTGGCACAATTGATAGCTTCAGCCCAAAAAGCGAGAGCCATGGACCTAGACTGAATCATACAATTGGCCATTTCCCTGAGAGTCCTATTCTTTCTCTCATCCACACCATTCTGCTGAGGAGTGTAAGGAACTGTGTGCTGATGAAGAATACCATGCGCACTGCAAAAATCCTGAAATGCCTGATTGACATACTCCCCCCCATTATCTGTGCGTATCTGTCGAAGAGAAAAACCTGACTGCTTCTCCACAAAGGTTTTGAAGGTCTTGAAGTTGGTGAGGACTTCACTCTTGAGCTTCAGAAAGTAGACCCATGTCCGGCGGGAAAAATCATCAATGAATGTTAGCACATACTTGGCCCCTAAAAAAGAAGGAGTTGGGAAGGACATAAGATCGCTATGGACCAACTCAAGGGGTGTGGTTGCACGAGTAGCGTGACCTTTAGGAAAAGGATCTTGATGTTGCTTGCCAAGAACACATCCTTGACAAACACCATCTATGCAAGTGATCTTTGGAAGACCAACCACTAAGTTATGTGCTTTCATTTGCTGAAGATATCTATAATTCAAGTGCCCAAATCTCTCATGCCAAAGCTTGCTCATTGAATCAGCATGAGCAACAAAACATGAACCTGATGAAGACTCAAATCCATCAAATCGATACAAATGATTCTCATGATCAACTACCCCTATTGCGACAACCTTCTCAGGATCTTGCAACTGTCTAATAGTCACATTTTGTGGAGAAAACTCAACTAACTTCCCATCTCTAGAATGACAAATCTGATATACGGAAAGAAGATTCGCTGAAATATCAGGAACAAGTAAAACATCCTCAATGCACCCATCTAGCATCTGAACGGAGCCTGTCCCCAAAACTGGAATCTGTGAAGAGTTCCCAACTGCAATCTGAGAAGTAGAAGTATGAACTATGGAATCAAGAGATCACGTGAATTTGTCATGTGATGTGAGGCACCTGAATCAAGAATCCAACTATCTGAAGGTGAATGCATAGCTCGTGCAGAAAGAGCTTGCCCTTTGCCCATGGAAGAAGGCTTAGCCACTGAAATATTGTGCTTCTTCATAGCTTCCTCCAAGGCCTCTAATCTCTTAAAGCAATGAGATGCATCATGCCCAGTTTTGCCACAAAATGAACAAGGATCTCCTTTCTTTTTCTTGGACTTGGAAGAAGAATCTCCAGAGGTAGAAGAAGAAGGAGATTGAGTGGACTTCTGATTGTTCTTCGGCTTTGGTTTGGAGGGATTCTCACTACTAGAAGATGATTCTGCTTTGGGCTTCTTCTTGTTCTTTCCTTTACCCTTGGATGATTGAGCCATTAGAGCATGATTCTTAGAATTAGGTAAGGCATCCAACTGAATTAACTTGGCCTCCTCCCTAGTAAGACGCTCACAAAACAACTCAAATGTAGGCATTTTGTAATCTTTCCCCATTGCATCCATAGTTGAATAGAAAGTAGAAGAAAACACTTGATAAGGGCCCTTTAACTTAGATAGAATCAAGAAGATACATTCATCACTAGATACATCATGTCCACATCCTTTCAACTGTGACAAAATCATCTTGAATTGAGCAAGAAAATCCTGCATTGAAGGAAATGCATCTGGAGAGAGGGATTGAAGTTCTGCTTGAAGTTGCAAGGTTCTGAAATGATTTATTTTACCATACAATTCTTCAAGTTTGTCCCAAACATTCTTAGGTGTTTTGCACTCCGAAATATGAAACAACAAATTATTAGATACATGTAAGCCAATGAGCCCTTTTGCTTCATCCATTTTACATCTATGGACAAACTTTTCATAATCCCTTGTAAATTCAGGTTGTTTTGCATCTAACATTGGCCATAGACCCTTAGATTGTAACAATTGAGTCATTTTTAGCTTCCATGTATGATAATTGTGTGGAGTGAGTGGTTCAATTTGTCTTAGATCCGCCATGAACACCAAAAGAAAAAGGACAATGTGGCACTTAAATTGTGCCTTTCACCCCCCCAGAATGTATTAAAACTCAATTTGCAACCCCCCCAGCAAATTACAATGAACAAATATTGCAATTTTTACAAGTGACAAGCTCAAATCAACCGTTTATAACACACGGTGATTTTTACAATTTTCAGAAAAAAGAGCTTACAAATCTGAAAACAAAGGTTACAAATAGATTCCTTGCAATTTTCTGATCAATTTCAAAAAAAAGTTTGCCAAATTTTGACTTCGTTGGAAAAAGTTACATCAAGAACAAGCAATAAATGCACTTGTACCTTCAAGCTGAAAAAACTGGCAAAAAATTTCAAAATTTGGAAAAATCACCTGCACCACTGCAAAGTTCGTCGAACCAGCTTTCTGACGATATCTCGTTTGCAAAAATCCGACTCCGTGGTGAAAAGTTATGCAAAAATGAAAAAAATGCCTATTTTAGGCAAGTGAACACTAAACAGGTGCAAAATTTGAGCCCCGGGCTGGCTCGCCACCCACGTGACCGAGCTAGTCTTTGCGTAAAAAATCCCGGGGTTAATCCGCGGCCGGCGTGGCGATGTCTAGCTACCGGGCTGAGGCTGCCAGACTACCGGCTAAGGTGAAGATCACCGCGGTGACCGCTACCGGTGGCTCTCAAGCCGTTGGCGGTGTTACACCCGCGATCGATCCACATAAAATATTGTCTGCGGCTTAAAAGCCGACAAAAAAATACAATGCTTTTTGAAGCTTAAAAGTTTTATAATTTTTTTTGAATTTAAAAAAAAAAATGAAAATGCCGACAGGGAAAAAAAACCGAAATTTTAATTTTTTTGAAAAAAAAAATTTCTGATGATGTCGTACCTACGCGGGGGACCGTACGGCTCCTCGGCTAAATTTTTTTTGCCCCGAAGACAACTTTTGTCGAATATAGGCAAATTATATATCAAAAAAATTGGAAACGGCCACTCGGACGCAATGGTAGGCTTAATTTTTGCTCAAAGTGCTCCTGTAAAAAGTTGTTCACTAGATCTGAGCTCCAAACCCTTCTTTGCCAAGGTTGCAAATGGTGACGAAATTGAGTGAAACAAAAGCCAGATCTGACTTTTTCGAGCCTCCTGGACGCAATGGGACAGCCTAGAATACTACCACTATAGCCAAAAGCGCTGCAATCACCAGATCTCACCAAAATGCAAGCATGCAATATAGGATACAAGAAACTCAAAAATCACAATAGAAATTGATGGAAACTCTCTAATAAAGAAATGGAAGGGGCTTGCCAGATTCAAAGCTCTGATACCATGTTGGAGTTATCAACCCAAGATCTTCAATCTGCAACGCCAAAGAACCTTCACAAGAGATAGAGAGAAGCAACAATGGAAGATGCTATTCCACCAAACAAGGATTGCAATATGATACAATATGATCAATGCAATACAATACAATGCTATATGCAATCTATTAACAAATATGCTAGAGATGCCTTGCTTATAAAGGCAAGGATAAGAGATAGGATAAGACAAGATCATGACAAGTGTCTTAATCCTATCACATGAGACAACTAACTCATAACTACCTAGGAAAGTGAAAATTCTAGATAAGACAACTAATACTTATCTAGATATGACAACTAATATCCTAAGTAAACTTAACATGTGAATTAAGTCCCCTAAGTCCCTAGTAAAGGAATAAACTAGGTACAAGACTTATTCACACCAACAGTCCCCTTTTAATTTAGCCTTTGGTGAGATCTTAGAGTGCATAACAAGAACTTATCAACCAAATGGCTAGTAGCTCAAAATATAGAGATTTAATTGATATACCAACAAGTTAGAAGATTTAGAACCAAAAATCTATAAACTATAAACTTTCAAGCCAAAGATCTAAAAATGAATAAATAATTTATCTTTTATGTTGCTAGGGGTGATGATTTATAGCATTGAATTGGAACATCACAACTAATTGTTACAAACTTTATTTTTGTAATTTTATCCTAACCAAACAAAAGAAAAAAGAAATTTGGTTCAGAGAAAATAAAGAACTAAAAAGGATTTATTTTATAGTACCATCAAATTATCAGTTTGTTACATCAAGGTAATAGAAACCAATTAAACTAACTTTGCTTGATTAGTATTACACATAATTATCAACACAAAGCAGTGCAATCTTCTACTGATCTCTCAAGAATGAAATGGGAATATGTAAAATTACTACATTACACATCGCCTCCCATTATAAGTTCACTACAAAAGAATTTCCTTCAAACATGCCTTGGAAATTCCATCCTTCTCATTGAACTTTTAGAATTGGGATATTACATCATAATCCAATTTAAAGAACTTACAATTACAACAAAATGGGCTACTTTTTATTCTATTCTTATATAGCTTCCTACTTCCAAACTTTCTACCGTTTACAATATCTTTCATATCCCCATATATACCTAACTTAGCTGCCCAAATTCAAGTGATGTGATTATTTCTAGCACTAAATTTTAAAACCACAACTAATTGTTACAAACTATATTTTTTTTAATTTTATCTTATCCAAACAAAATCCAAAAAGAGAGGGATTAGATAAAATAAAGAAATAAAATGGAATTATTTGCTCTTGGAATAAATTTAAGATCCCTTTGATTCTCATCAGGTAATCAATGGATTCATCTATCTAATTATTTTTCTAGGAATTTAATGAACTTTAAGAAAATTATAGCAACAAAGTGAACTTTCTTGGATCTTTCCCAAAATGTGCAAGGAATTGCTTCAATGAAGCGTTCAATTTCAACCATTATAGCATTTGTTGTTTCTTTTCTATAAAAAAAAATCTTATTCCACTCTCTTAAAACTTGGATTCTCTATTTGGTGGATTTTAACTACTCCAAGTGTATCTTAGGGTTTCCATCTAGAATGATTTAATTTTCTAGTAGCTTTGTGAATAACTACCCATCCATCTTTTGGAGTGTAGGAAAATGATCCTCAAGGGTGATGATCTCTTTGCCAATTATTTATTTGAACTCCACCATTTCATCTTTTCCAATTATTTATTTTAACTCCAATATTGTACTAACTTCATCACTGACCTTGTCATAACAATTGATAGACTCTTTGATGATCCTTCCTCCTTGAGACTCCAAAGTGTGTTATGCTCCTATTGCATAAACAATCCTCTTGTGTATCCCCTTTGACCTCCCTTGTCTAACACTACAAGATGTGTGGGAGCTAGTGAGTTAGAATCCATAGGGCCCATGAGGTACTTTACATATGTAGACACCTCGCCAACTTGGGTTTTTAGTTCCTCCTTGGTTTGTTCATCTTTATTCATCCTACCTAAGATGGTGGAGATTTCCACTTGAAGTGATTATTTTTCTCCCTCTCAAGTTTGGTGCTTGAGGATGATCCTCTACACCTTATAGTCCTTTGTTTGAATAGCTATATTTACAATCCCGACTCCTTGGGCATCCATGGATATGGTAGATAAATTTATTTCTCCCTCTAGATTTGGTCGAGCCTTGAACAATTCTACTATAATAGTGAATTCCTCTATTAAAATTTTATTACTTATTTTCCTTTACCCAATTTATATCTACAACTAAAATAATAAGCTTGAACTCTCTACAACACTATCCTATTGGCCAAGAGATTTGGGAGGAGTAGATGTTATAGGTGGAGGACTTGGGATTGGAGGAGGAGAAACATGAGGTGGACTTGTAATTAGAGGGATATTTAGAGTTCTTTGAGGATGATTGTTGTGTGGGGGAGAAGGTTCCTTGGTAGAGATAGACTTAGAAGAAGAAGTGGGGGAGAAGGATCCTTTCTATGTAGGAGTTGAATGTGAACTCCCAACACCTCGTGATCAACTACCAAACCAAAATATATTCCACAAGAGAGAAAATGGAAAGAATACCTTACTATGATTAAGGATGCAATATTGATTGATTGAATATGAAATGTACATATGATACATTTCTTATAAAGGTGAGGTTGTGAGATACGATTAGATAAAATTTAATCTTATGCAATGCGACAACTACCTCAACATCATTAAATGACCTAGGACATAAGTATTAAATGTCATGATAAGATACGATAAGATCACAACACTTAATACTTCTAGAAAGATTCCATAAGACATAAGTAAACATGTAAATAGGACTTATAAGTGAACTAGATAGGGAAAATACCTATTTACACCATTAATATCATGGTAGATCATAAAAGGAAGAATTTTGATATCAAAGTATTGATGAAGGGAGAATTTAGATATTTCATCATGTATTGGAGAAGGAAGAGTCCTAATATTAGGGTATCGAAGAAGGAAGAAGTATGATATTTAGGGCATTAGATAAGGAAGAAGAATGATACTTCATTGAGTATTTGAAAAAGGATAAAGTTTGATATCAGTGTATTAAAAAAGGAAGAAGTATAGTACCTTGCCGAGGTATCAGAAGAGGATGGGGTTCAATACCTCAATGAGGTGTTAAGGTTCAAAGAAAAAGAGTGACCTCTCAAAAATAAATAAAGGTTAAGGATAAAATAAATGGCTAACGTATTTTTAAAAAAGGTTAATTAATAATTGACCTTATTTAGTTAATGATAGGATATGATAAATTCGAGAATATTCAAGTGTGGAAAATTTACCTGTGTCTACAATAATTATGGAATGGATTGGAGGTAGTTGTCACCCTCATCCCACTCCATGTTTAAAAAATGGTGGTCATTCTGACTAGTCAAGGTATGGCATCTCCTAGTTGTTCCACCTCTTGTGTAGTTTTTTTTTTCTTTTTTTCTTTCTAGAGTTTTGAATGTCATCGAGTGTGGTTAGGGTGTGGACTCAAGGTAGATGGTTACCTCATTCTACCCTTGTTTTGTGTTTATGAGAGAACATGATTATGGAGTTAGGATTTGATCATCGTTGTGGTGTAGTTTATTTCCTAGTGGGTTCATCATCGTAATTTCATCCCACAATTGGTAATTCTTTCACTTGTGCTACCTTTCTTAGTGCAACAGTGATATCTTGTAAGTGTTTCTAATGTCCAAAGATGTGCATGATATGAACCACCAACACAATTTCCTTGGTATGCATTATATTTCATCATGCTTGACACAATAATTTTGTGTGTAGGTGTGCAATGTGGCATGTCAATGTTGTATCTTAAGTTTTAAGAGATATTCTTGTCATCCTTAAAAAAAAAAGTTTAATTGGTTAATGTCATGGGTGTGTAGCTTTGGGTGTTACAATTATAAGACAGCTAAATCATGCCTTACAACCCTCAAAAAGGAAAAAAATGAAAAATAAATTGCCCAAAACAAATAATAGCATAAATATATCTCCCCAAATAATTACAACTTTTGAGTACAATTTGTTTAATTTTAGAAGCTTAAATTGATTGTTAATAACACATTGTGGTTTTACAATTTTTTTAACATGAGTAAGCTAAGCTACATATACCATTACATTTCTTGTATTTATTTGATAAATTTTTAAAAAAACTTTGCTAAATTTTGACATCATGGGCAAAAGTTATGCCTTGACAAAAGAATATTAAAAAAGACTAGATAAAACTTTTAATTTTGGAGGAAAATACTAAAAAATACAACAAGATGAGGGAAAAATGGTTACACGATGATAACATTCTTGAAAATATCTTTCCAATGCCTATAAGAAGTCAAAAAATCAACTTTAAATACCCAAGTTATGACAAAGATAAAAATTACCCCCTTTAAGAGTATTACGCAAGTCCTAGTGGCGTTATGGTGGCGTTGGTGAAGTCTATGTGGTGTTGTAGCAAAGGATGTTGAGTCTAGAAGTGTGCAAAGATACAATTGAATTTGAAAGGCCAAAGTTTGTAAAATTATTTTGTAGTTTGAATTTTTGCAAAGATGTCATGGAGTCTGAAAGGCTAGTAGTTCTACAAAGATGCCTTGGGTCCAAAGTTGTTCTAAGATATCATGGAATCCAAAAGGAAAAAATCTATAAAAAATAGAGTTTAAATTGCAAAGATTCCTAAGAGACCAAAAATATGATGGTTTTATAAAGATGCTATGGAGTCTAACAAAAAGTTTGAGGTGCATCAAAGATCCAGAGTTTTGTAACAGTCCAAAGTTTGAAGTCATCATAGTTTAGAGTTTGAGCAGTATAGATTTGAAAAAATTTATGCAGTTCAAGGTTTCAACTTTATAGAGATTCAACGATCAACAAGAATGCAAAGATGATGAAGCATGATGGCAAGCAATTATCAAATGGTGGTTAAAAGTTTCACAATCTAGAGTTTCAATAGCAATTGAACCTCTTAGTGGTACAAAAAATAGGGATGATGTAGACAATCCAATGGATGACGACAACAATACAATGGCCAACAGTGGATAAAAAATTGTTTCTATAGTATAACACACCACAAGGCTTGCATATGAAAACTTGATTATGATTTTTGAATAATGCATTTTTTTGGTAGAAAATGATAGAGACAATTTTTTTATATAGAAACTTAAATAGTAGAGGTGTACAAATATGATATGAAGATATATCCATATGGATCCATACAGAGTGTACAATTTTTTCTATAGTTGTCAATGGAGCACCTATAAAATAATCAAAAAAATTATCTCCAAAACCTATAGCGTCTTTTATGAAAATATAAGTTTTTGGGCCTTTTGAGCAAAATCATGAGGTTATTTTTCTTTAGGATGCACTATATAAAAGTAGGTGCCCAAAATCTTGTGAATTCAAGATTATTTGCTCTAATACTATATTGGAGCAACCAAGATCAACTTACAACATCAAAGCATTCCACAAACAAGAATATGAAAAATGACAATATTCTAATAAAAAGCTTAATAAAATGTATAAAAGAGCCTTTCATATAAAGGCAAGGATGAAAAGATGGGAGGGTAAGAAAAATTATGACTACCCCACCAAAGATGTGACATATAGAATACTTGGGACGAGTGTGATGATACATGTAAAGTTCACATGAGGTGAAACAAAAGGTTAAAGGTATCTCTAAGTGAGCTTAAGAGTAGTGTGAATAGGATCAACTAGGTAAGATAGTAATAAGTTGGGTAATAAAATTGTTCATAGTAACATGACCAAAGGAGGTGGGCTTGTACAAGAAGCTAGTGGGTCCCTAAAACTTGTTATTAAGGCTCTTCATAGAGTTTCCAATTTCCTCAATCATGTACACCTATCAGGGAATAGAGAGCACTTGTATTCTATTACAAACTTGCAAGGTCGTGATACACATGAGTGAAACAAATAATACAACTTGGAATAATGGATTTTCCTAATAAATATAATGGAGTCCTAAAACTAATAGGGATTGTTGATAATAGCATGTAGAAGTGTTCTAAGATAATTCATGTCATGACCTACAAGGAGAGTTCCAAAATGAATAATAAGATTTTATGTTCTTGAATGATACAAAATAAAAAATGCACTAAACAAACCACTTTCACCTTATGAATGTCTACTTTTTATCATGTGTGAGTCCTCTATATTGATATTAACTTGTAGAAAATTAGATTTCAAAATAATCTATTTAGGGCCTCAAATCAATAAGTGGTAGTCTACTAGGTAGTATTGACCCTATCTAACAACCAACAAGATGGCCTTGACCTTGTCAAATAGTCATCTAATTTTTTTGAAAGAGATTATTCATAAATTTTAATAGCTACCTTCTCCAACATGTTCTAGAATTCTTTAGGATTTTCTATAAATGACTTGCAAACTAATTTTGAAAATAGAAACCCCACAAAAATAAATAGTCAAGGGGGATTCTATCTCAATCAATCCCCTTGTTTGCTTCCAATATTATTCCACATCAACATGTTAATAATAAATAGGATAAAAAAATAATCCATGCATTAAATCAATTATAGTCAAAGCATAAACAAGTAAACATAGTGATGATGTCAATAGCTAACAAAAACAATGCAAATCAAATAGTGTGGGAGAAAGGTTTATGGAAATAAGATGACAACAATAAAAATGCTAAGGTGGCATCAAAGTGAACTAAAATGAGAAGCACAAAGCACAATTATGTATCACTATGGAAATTATTTAATAGGAAAATTGCTAACACTCGAAGGTGGTAGATAAAGACAACGTTGAACATAATGTTGTGCTGAGAGGGGGGGTGAATCAACATAAACTAAAACTTAGCTATTTGCATTTGTAGATTAAAAACATGTCACATAAACTAAAAAGAGTAGAAAAGAATACATGCACCACACAAAGACACCAAGATTTTTTCATGGAAAATCTAATGAGGTAAAAACCACGGTGAGGATTAACTCACAATATATGTAGCTCACTGCTAACAAGAATTACAATGTTGTTTAAGGCACACTATCTATGGACTTGTAGACTAAGGTGTACAACATTAGGGTAAGATACAAAGGACCTTATGAGACTCACTGAATCAAATTAGGATACATGAAAAATTATGATGAGAAATATGAATATGAATTGTTATGAAGAAGCATCCACCATATGTTGATGTTGCAGTTCCTTTTTTGTACAATTAATCCTTCACACCGACTTCACACACTTCATCTTTAACATTCTGCTTAATTAAAATTCTTTGATGATGACACTTTCACAAATGAGTTTTATCTTTTATACATATATATCCTCCACAACAACTCAAAATATTGATTGGGTCAGCTCCAAGATTTAACCTTTTAGAAGAAACATTTGATACCACATTGGTCGACTCCAAACATATATAATATTGCAAGAAAAACAATTGTGGATTCACATGACATTATAAGACCCAAACACATCATAACACATCCTCAAAAATAAAATTAATTGATCAAGATCAACCGTTGATGAAGGAAACAAGTCTGTCAGCCCAAATAATGATAACACCACCAAAACTGTCATTTGTTCAACTTTACACCACGGGGAGAGACCAAAAATATCATGCGGATCAAGATGCAATCATTATATTCCATGCATAATATTTCTTTAACTATTTCCTAAAGTGTCTAATCATCATATGTTAACACAACTGAAGAAACCCACTGAATACACAGGAACAAAGCAAAACTGTAGCAAACTGTTATCTAAAAACTGACCTTGTAGACCACCCAAAACACCTATGACTTTGCAAGGAAGAACTCATATACCTTTATGAACATATCCCCAAGTTTGCATGGTCACATATGACTCACCGAAGGAATGTGGAGCATCCCAAAAGTCCATCAATACTTTATACTACCAGATCACAAACCAAAA
>VDFB02304014.1:0-29481 GCA_007258455.2 Sequoia sempervirens | reverse complement strand
CATCGCATAGCTCTCATGGGTTATCCTAGCCCTTCCTCCCAGCTTGAGGCATCAATGCCCATCTATGGATATCTATGGGCCCACCTCTATGCTACATCCAGTAAGTGAACTATTTTAAGTTTAATTATTGATTATGCCCAATGATACCATTGATGATAGGAGATTTAGACATTTGTGTTCATGTGATGGTTTGATTATGACTATGCTACATCTAGTACTTGGATTATTTTGAGTTTGGTTATTGTCTATCCCTATTGATATCATTGATGACAGGATATTTGAACATTTAATTTAATATGATTATTTGATTTTGATTATGTGACATGCTAGCTAACTATGATGATTGATCTAATTTTATGTTGGTTATTGAGTTTGTTCAATTTGAATATGAAAACTTAATGATGAAGGAATGAAACAAGTGGTGTGAACCAATCATGTTGCAATTAGATGAGTATGAAAATTAATGTTAATGAAAATGAGATAAGATAGGTGGCTAATGATTTTTCAATTATGTTATAGGATCTTTATGCTATACAAATTATGAAACTTGTGTGAATGCAATTGTGATTCAAATGATTTGATTATTATATGAATATGATTTACTTGGATGGATTAACGTGTGTATTGAGTGTGCAGGTACATTTTCCATGGCCAATGGAAATCGGAGGCAACTCTTGGGAACCCTATGTAAATTAACCAGTGAAACCGAGCTAAAGTCCATATGAAGGGACTATAGTTCCATCATGTAATTATTGATGTTACTTGTGAATGTTTTTAATTTGGTTTTTATTGCCACGTCAGTCCATCTAGGAGGTGAGTTGTCTATCCAAGTGGACAAACTCGGATTTGAACTTTTAGGCACTTTTTGGGGATTGAAAAGTGATATTTTTTAAGTGTTTTTATGGGTTTAAGGTCCCTAGGGCAGGTACCTATGGGTTAGGTACCTTTTTAGCTCAAAATCATGGGTCAGTCTCAAGGTAGGGCACTCTTTTTGAGGCCTTAAAGAAGTTTGACGAAAATAAGGTTTGGAAAGTGGGATGGGGACTAGTCCCTTTCCAATCCCACTTCTCCATGTTGTCTTGGAAGTCTCCCTAATCCTCACACGTGTGAGAACACATGGGTGAGTGTGCCTGAGAGAGTGAATGGGAGGTTGACAAATGTCAACTCCCTATTCAAAGGAGTTCATACTTGAGTTCCTATAAAACAAACTCAAAACAAGGGTTAGGGGATTCTTTTGCATTCTTGATTTTGGTTGAATTTTGGGGGGAGTGAGGAGTTTGAAGAAAAATCTTGGAAGAAGAGGAGTTGTGTGGATTCTCAACCCATCCTTTCCTAAGCTTGATTTTGAGGTAGATTCACCACTCTTTCTATTTCTCTATGTTTCTATTTGCAAGATTTCGTGTGTATGTAAAAATGTTCTTAGTATTTGATCTCTTGTGTTGCTTGTATGCTTATTTCTAAATGCTTTTGGTGCTTGTTTTCTTGTGTTGTTGAATGTGGTTTATGTGATGGGTAAAGAGTTGTATAGGGATAGGCTCACCCAAAATTTGGGAAGAGCATCCCTCGTTGGGGATGGTATGGAGTAGGAACCTCCATGGGGAAGTTTAATTCCTCCTTAAGACGAGAGGTTCAAAAAGGGTATGGGTACCCATATGTAATTGTGAAATCGCAGAAATGGTTTTGAAGGTATGGGTTTTGGAGAAAGAGATGATATTAAAGAAGGTTTGCACATGAAATGAAGGAAGTATGATATTGATTTGCTATTGTTTTCTATTATTACAAGTCCCCATATGGAGTGCGTAGTCCACCCTCATCCCCTCTTTGGATTCTTGAAGGAATCCTAAAGTTCTGTGATAATCCATTTGGTGGGTGTGTAAATATTCTTGCTATATCATGTGTGTGTGTAAATATTGTTGTGCTTGGTTTTGTTTGTACCCGATTCCCTCGGTTGCCTCCTAGCTCGGAGGTGGTTGGATTTTCCAACCAAAGGTTGGGAGGTGAGCGTCCCATTGGCCTCTAGAGATATTTTGTGTGTCTTTTGTAGGTTGGAGAAACATATGAAAGTTGCAGATTTGAGAAGCCCACAGTTTTGGGAGTAGCTATGTCTCTTATGGATAGTGTTGGTGCTAGCATGTAAAAATAAATATGCCCTTATTGAGTTGAATGTTATAGCCTTGGAAAAGTTGTTGTATAGTATAACTCAGATTTTACTTATGAAAGGAAAGGTATACCCTTACATTGTAAAAGAATGAAAATGTGCTTTCATGCTTAGAGGAGTATGGTAATTTTGTGTAAAGTCTCTTATATTATAACAAAAAAAAAAAAGGTGTGTGTTGCAATAAGTATTTATTCATGGTGGATGCATTGAAAATACCAGTTTCTTACTTTGTCTTGAAATAAAATGAATGATATGTTTTTGGTATATTTTCTTATTTGGCTATACTGTAAATAAAAAATATATATATAGTTATATCATTTTTCTTTGCCAGTCGAGAAAGGAAGTAAAAATAAATAAATGTATGCATGAAATTAATTACTGAGTAAGGTTTTATGCACACTAGCTTATTGCTATTCAAGATATGTAGACAGAGGAAAAGTTTTGCATATTGTTCAGATTGAAAATGATGTTTAACATTTTGGTTAAAAGTATTCATGTGACAATCTATTTGGTAGCGATAATTATGTTCATCACTGTTTTATATTTAACAGTTTACTAGAGACTAGTTTACTAGAAACTGGCCAGTTTACTTCCAGGCTTAAATTGCTAAATGCAGATGTAGCTATTGATGTATTATGCCAGGCATATTAAAAAATTTGATCATATTTTATGGGATAATACCTTCATAAGTACGTTTCTCCCTAAAATACTTAAAAGGAAATCTTACAATTTGGTTGTTTTTCTATAAGTATCTATAGCTTATATAAATTTTGGATAGAAGCTCATGTTAAGAAAATAGGACTACATGAAAATTACTTAAAACTCTTAATACACAACGTACGTTATAAATTTTATCTAATCCTCACTTTTTGATTTTGTTTATGCACAGACATTGTTGAAATTTGGCTGAAATTTATTTACTCATAAGAAGGAACAAACAAATGCTAATAACTCTCTGATAAAGCTCTGAAACAAAAGATATTCACGTATGAGTTTTGAGCATATAGGAATGATAGTGTATTTGGTAAATAAAAAAGAAGAAGAAGAGAGCAATCTTGAAATAAAATAACGAGTGGTGAGAATGCGTCCTAGTTCAACTCCTAAGGTAGATATTGACCTGTGGAGAAAGTTGTGCCTTTGAACAACACCAGGCCTCCCTATAACCATCTCAAATAGAACAAACTGTGATGCTTTCTATTGAATAGTGTCTAGAACATACACAAATATCCTCACCAAAAAAATGGGCTAGCAACATGATTGTAGATTTACACTACTCGTATGCACTCTCCCTCCTGTAAAATACCAATATGCATCCTGGGGATGTGCAAGAATAGATAGTATTCTCGACTTTTCTTTTTGTGTCTAAGCGTTTTCACTTTGAACTGATGCATTGCATATCACAAACCAGCTTTTAGATCTGTTGAATCATGTAAATCTACCAACTCTTCTGGTCCACTAGCACATCCACTATAGGATAAATATAAGGGGTCAACAACACATGTTTCGTTAAATTGTTGTAATCATTAGAATCGATAATATTGTGCTTGGACATGAGTGTGGTAGGATAAAACATAATAAGGAAATAACACATGAATAGCGTACCTTGTGGATAAGTAGACATGGGCTGCGACTCTTTCAAGGGCACATGCTCACAACAAACAGGCCTATACTTTTCTCATTGCGTGTTGAAAACAAACATGCTCAGGGTAGCATTAGCTTAGAGAATTGTTAATAATAGGCTACCAGTGCTTCTCACCTCAATGACTTACTTTCAGGTATAGATAGGCTTATTCGCAAATTGTGTTCCCCTTAGTGCTGGAATTGCCTGCAACATTTCATTCTTTGATAGTATCAAAGACTAGTCAAAAAGCCCCAGCCAATTGCCTTAAGAGATCTGAAGTTATAGCAGAGATACAAATTTCTATGGTGGATGTTTTCACATCGAATTATGGCCCATGCACTGATAGGTTTCTTGGCTGACAGCCAGGTACAAAGAAAAGTATGTCAATGTCGTGTGGAGTAGAGTAAGCTTCTGAGTGTTGGAAGTCGGTGCAGCTAATAAGGGGAGCTGTAATACTTCTTTACGACACCACTTTATGACTTTCCATATGGCAGCGTACGTAGAACAACAAATGAGATTGGTCCAAATAAAATAAAATGGGACAATACAACCATGTGACGGGGACATTATACGCAATCCAATCAAACTCATAGATGATCTGCTGCTCTACTGCACGCCACCTTCTTTTTACTCCACCATTGGGTGAGCCTCTGGCTTGAGTATATCGTTCATGGAACATATAAAGCTAATGAGAGTCATAGTATAACCCAATGCCGTTAAGTATTCTATTCTGTACAGTTAAAACAAAATCCATCGTATAAAGTTCGTGAGTATTCATAGTATGAGAGTCATAGTATAAAGTTCGTGAGAATTCACTCTAAAATTTAAAGCAGAATCCATCGTGGATATACCTTACATATAAATCTCCTTCCTTAAAAGATGGGAATATGTTCCATATTCTTTAAAGAGAGTCCATTAAATTAAATAAGATTTTAAATAAAGGTGAAGATTAGTAATTAATAGAGATTCTTTAAGAGAGAGAGTTAAACCTCTCTTTATACGTTTCTTCTTTCTTTTTTTTTAAGGGAAATAAATAACATGTAAATGTTAAGAAATTTAAAATGAATTAAATATTCATATGAATTATTCTTTAATTTATATCTTTTAAATTTAAAAAATAAATATATATGTATTGTATAATAATTTATTTATTTTCTATAATTAAATTAATAATAGTTAAATATTGAGGATAATCATAAAATAAAGTACAATGAGAGATTAATAATCATCATGGAGATTATAAATACTTAAGTATTTGCATATAAATTTTTTTTTTTGGTGAAATTGTTCTGTGTGTTCCAACAATAGCGTTTGGATGACAAAAAAAAGGCGGGGTAGGACCATCAAGATGAATAGTGTCCTGTCAATTGATCCTTAGGGTTAATAGTAAATCAAGATGATGAGATTTATATGTCTTCTTCACGTGAGAATCCATGCCAAGGTAGTCACTCAAGGATATTAACCTTCATGCAAGAGTGAGTATCAACTTTTGAGTTGGTAGCTAAGAGTCTAGTAGACCTTATGTTGGGGACAAATGGGAACTGTTTTCATTTCCTTACCCTACTCCCAAGCGTTATGACAAAGATGATGATGTTGTGCAAGAAATGTTACCTAAATGTGCAATTCAAGAACTATGTACTTGTATGAGTATTAAGCTTAGCATTTTGTAATAATGTTAAAGAAAAAAAAAAATTAGCATTTTTGCCCTAGTTTAAATATGGGCATTACAATATCCGGCCCTTCCTCCTACATGGCGTCGAACCAGGGTAGCTCATCGGGCTGATAACCTCTCATGGGGGCGAGACTCTGATCGACCATGGCCTACTCGATCTATCAATCTCTCGATAGCCCTAATACATAGACAAGGTATCCAATATTTATTATCTTGTGTGTTTTACTACCCATCCCCCTAAGTTCTATTTTTAGGTTATCACTTGTTATACTACTCTTACATGGGTTATCCTAAGCTCTTCCTCCTTTCGAGGTGTGGCCCCCATGAAGAGCCACTCTCCCTAAGACCCCTAACATAAACCAAAATAAGGTAAGGGTTGTACCAAAATGAATAAAGCATAAAACTCCAAACAAGGACATGCGAGGCATAACCCATCTCATGATACTCATAACAAAATTTCAACCATCCCCTACAACCCTTCCAATAATAATAATAATAATACAAAAATCATGCAACATCATGAGCACAAAATATGAGGATATACATCCAAGGATAAAGCATGCCTCTGGAAATAAGTTTCACAATTTACAACTAGGTTCCCACCTCCAAGAGCAAGATCCATAACAATAAATAATTATACTATCAAGATCACACGATTCTATAACTTGAGAAAATGACTTGATCAATTGCATTTAAAATCTCCATATTACTCGATGTAGCTTTGAAAAGAGGCACAATGGTTTTCACAAAATTGTGAAATTTGTTATCCTTTTGATTAATCAATTAATCTACATTTAATAATTTAATCTTTAAAAAAACATTATAAAAAATACAATGTATATATATATAATAATAAATTTAAATATTTTTAATTAATAAATATATATATATATATTATATATATATATATATTTATAAAATATATATATAAATATGTGTATATTTAAAATCTTAAAAGCCCACACTTTTATATATATATATATATATATATATATATATATATATATATATATATATATATATATATATATATATATATATATATATATATATATATATAATAATAATTTAAAACCCCACTTGTGAAATAAGAGGTAGTAAGCCTTTATTAAGTCTTGCACATAGTGATGAATTATCATGGTACGTATATGATCATAATGGTACATTGTGCAGTCCCAGTACATAAGAGGGCAGAGTCTTTTTGACCCAGTGCAGCCCTCTAACCCTTTCCACATTAATAAAAACTTCAAAACAATAGAATTTTAGGACATATATTATTTTTTATAAATGAATTTCAATAAAACCAAATTTGTTTCCAGATTTTATTTATTTTGATTCATTTATTATTTTTTTTTTAAAAGCATGCAAAGGCTATGGGGCGTGCATCTTTTGACCCTGATTTGGCTTGATGCACAAATTACGATTTAACCAATATAGCGGGGATATAAATGAGTATGTTTATATATATTAATGTATATGTATTAATATATATATATATATATTAATGTATATATATATATACTGATATATATATTTCAATAACTTTCGAGCTAGGTAGAATTTATCTCCTAACTTGACTGATGAGAATATAGCTTTTACGTACAAAAGTGTGTTAACCAATGACATGGTTAAATAAAAGATATATCTATATATATATACTTCTTCAAAATTGGGTATTTATATATATTCAAATTAAATCTATTTATCAAAACAAACAATATTATTCATAATCCAATTATAAAAGAAACTACAGATTGGTTTCTCAAATGACAATAATTTTCTCCTATTGGTTTGCTAACTAGTAATCATTAAATTTCTAACAAAGGTTTTCTTTCCTTTCAAATGATCAACCATATTTATTCATTTGTTTATTTATTTTCTTTTGAAACAAAAACTGAAGAGAGGTAAGAGGAACCTGGAGTCTTGTGCTGCTAATATTTTGATGAAGCTTGCTTGATTTAGATAGTCTCTTCGAGGGCTCTGGTTCTTTCTACATAATCTCCTCTCCAGAACACCGTACTCAAATTTCAAATCTAATATTTTACTCAGAAATTCCTTCCCATAAACATGAAACAATAGAATGACAAATCCCTTTCCAAAAAACTTTAGAAGATCAACAATTCAGAACAATTATTTTGTTATCTTTTTGCAACTTCTGTCTCAATTTTCTTGTGTGTGAAAACTCATAAATTTTCAATTAAATAAAAGATACCTCTTTTCTTTTTCGAAAACTCTAAAATTCAAAAATAAATGAAATTATCTAATTAATTCTAACTTTTTCTTCAACACTTAATTCTCATTCGTCCTTTTATCTTTTCTATTCTTTTATTTATTTATTTTTCCTTTTATCAATACTTTTTTTGTTTTAAATCTTCTTTTGCAAGCTTTACTTGCTATGCACATAATTTAATTTATTTAATTTATTTATCTTACAATTATCTTCAACAAGATAATTTAATTAAATTAACAAAACACAATTTAATATTTAATTACTATTTAACTAAAACAAATGACTTTTAAACTAAAACTTTTAAATATTTAATTACAAATAATCTAACATTATAATAAACAATTATTACCACTATTTAATTAAATAAAACACAACTTATAAAATACCAACATAAAATACATATGAACAAGACACTACACAAAACATAGTAATAAATTACTTAAATGACAGCCACAAAACGCACAATACCATTCAATTAGGATGAATGACAACATGGGACAGGGTGACTTCCTAGTCATCTCTATTTCAACATTATGCCATTGGGTTATTGGTGCTTGCCCTGTCCTGCCGAAGCAAGTGGAATCGAGACTCTATACCTGCAATCCCTACATCCAAACAAAGTCGTATACATGTACATATATATATATATAATCAAATCATTACATTGTGAGAAGGAATTGCAATGTAGCAGGGCACTCATGAACAAGTGATTCTATAATGTCCTTTCATCACATCTATTCTGACAGTTATAATATTAATGATTAAATAACATTTTCAAACTAACAGATCATATCATAACATAATTTACTTAAATCACTGCATCATAATATATTTCTGAAATCAAATTAAACATCATAGAATCAATGTAATCATAATTTCATCAACTGAAGTAACATAATCCTCAATCAATCTAAACTAACCAATCCATCAAACCAAACCATAAGGAGTGCAATCATAGTCATGAAGTATCAAACCAACACATAGAAAGAAAACAAGTCTACGATAGCGAGAAGGGAGTGTATAGGTGAGATGAAGAGGTTGGAAGAAGCTTCCCCAAATGTACCAGGGTACACATACAAAATAAAAATTTTACATGAAACTTTAAAAATATATTTTCATCATGATACTTACTCAAGACACTAGATAGAAATGGTTTTCACCATTGAATAATTTTCCTCTTTACAATTTTACTTTTTGAAATTTAAAATTTAATTTTAAAAATATTTTTTATATGTTTTTATTCAAGCATATGCTTTGACAATACTCTACCATTTTCATAGTTTTTTCAAGTGGAATATTTTACTATTATTTCACTTGATGGATTTAATTATGAGATTTTATGATTACTAAATTGGCTTCTCGTAGAGTTTTTCCAAGGAAAATAGAAAATTGATTGAGACGTAGTTTAGACAAAGGATGTATGTTTATGCAAAATTGGTAGGTAGGTAAGTGGGGTGGATACATGCATACATTTCATGGGTCCAATGGAAATTAGAATTGAGTTCACACACCATGGTAGATTTTTAGATTGGCTCTTTCACTAGATGTGATGGTGGATTTTAGATTTTTGTATTTTGAGACTTGTTGATTTAGGGGATCACAAAGTTTTATGCTCTTGGATCATGGTTTTTTGGATTTTGGATTTTGGAGTGAGTATCTACATTTGCATATTTTAACCACATGAATTTTATATTCCAACTTGTGAGATTGTTGCTTTGATATTATGATTTCTTATATTTTATTTTTTTTTATTTTTAAATTTTAAACATTTGTGTCTTTGAAATTGTTGACCAATTATTGTTGGTTTTTAATTTACGGATCTATTCTTTGGGGTGCTTGGATTTGGAATATTATATTTTAGAATCTACATAAAGAAAAATCATAACACTATATGTATATGGAAAAAATACTCTAAATAGAATACCCACTATCAAAGAGAGGATAAGTATGTATTAATCCAATATAAGTGTTACATAAATGAATCAAATTTCTCCATTGAATTTGATATAATAATTATGATTTCCTATAAAAGAACCATAATATAATATCCAAATAATCTAATTTACAAAGAGATGGAAAGGGAAAATTATGAATGGTTTTCCAATATCCAATGGCCTCATGACCAAATCCACCAATTCCTTCAAGAATACAAAATTATAACTACAACCTCCTTAACCACTAACTTACAAGGTACATGTGCATAGAAATTATTGAAGAAAAGGGTGTCAAAAGTGGGCACTTTCTTATTAAAATAAACAAAAATTAGTCTTGGATAAGTAACTCATGATACCCACTCTCAAAATTTTAAGGTGTGAAAAAAATAATAATAATAGTGCCAAAATATAATTATAAACTACCATTTTAAAAAATTGCAGAGATTAAGAGGGACAAATAGGGTGAGCACACAAAGTGGTCTGGTTTTTGTTAGAAAAATATAAAATGGATTCAATTTTTCTCCCCACAAAATTATCCTTTAAATGTATTTCACATATCTCTTTAGTGAAAATTCAGCTAACATGTAGTTTAAGCTAGATTTTCTTACTAAATTTTAAAGTGGACACATCTTAAAAAAATATAAAATTGAGCATGCTTCTCCCTTAAATCTGACAAAAATAATTTAAACTCATATTTTTGAAATTTGTGTATAAAATGGATTTTAAAAAACAAAAATGTAATTATTTAAAATTTTGAGAGTCAATAAAAGAAGATACCAAAAAAAGTTGTGCATAGGCTTGTTACAAAAATAAAAGACACTACAAAAAGAAAATGAAGATAAAAAAATCAATATATATTTGAATTGTAAAAAAAATAAATGGGTAGAAAGGTAAGAGTTTGAAATATTTATGAAACTTTATGGAGAGAATGCTCAACATTTTTTTTTTGTCTTTATATGTTTTATAAAAAACGTGAATTTGAGAACCTCACATGTAGGTGCAACCTTTTGGGTTAGATTTCAAATAAAAATATTTCCAAAAAAAGTATAATGTTTACACATTATAATTCACACATGTTATAAAAGGCATGCACATTGTAAAATATGTGTGCATTAAAACTATTAATATTTTCCCTCACCTCATCCAATTTTCATTAAGAAGGTTATAAAAGTTTTGTTAGGTTAATTTATTTTAAGTCTATGTCTTTGAAATCTTAAGCCACGTTTAATTTTCATAAGTTACATGCAAAAGTAAATATTTGAGTCTTAGGTGCCAAAATAAAGAAGGAAAGGTTTAATGTTTTTTCTTACTTCCCAAAGTATTAGGTAGCCTCACCCACTAAGAAAGAGGAAATTTTAAGGTTTTTTGGTGTTTGGTATTGAAGGATCTCATATGGTAGCATTGAAAGAGTCTTTCTCAAATATGGCATAAGAAAATACACAAATTCTGAAATAGTCTCCACATTGCAAATATTGTGAAGGAGATAAGGGCATGTTTAGAGGTTGGAGTAGTTCAAAACATTCATGTTGCAAAGCCTACATGTTTCCTTGCACATTTTGCTAGGTATGCCTTGAAATATTCCCTATATTATTGAATATTTAGAATTTTTTGAAGTATTTGAGTTTGTGTGAAGTATAAAAGTTTTAGAGTTACTAAAGATATTTGAGTTTAAAAGGTTCTTGGTGTAACATAGAAGAAGGTCTAAGACACTATTTTAATAAATGGACAACCTAGGAAAGAATAATCAACATGACAGTTATCATATGGGACAAAGCATTCACCAAGAGAATAAATATTCATTCATAGCTCCAAGTTTCTTCTTTCCATCCTCTCTCACTCAATGCTACTCCTCACTATAGATTTGATGCCTTATGTGATATGCTGAGTCTTATTTCATATGCATGCATGAGGTTGGTGACATCCATATGGCTTCCTACCATATGTTCTTATGAAGAAAATGCATAGTATATCGAGTAAATATGCATGAAATATGATGTTTATTGCTCATAAACAATGCATAGTCCATCACAGTCATTAGGGGCATTTCAACAAAAGAATGGAATTATTTGAGGAGTATAAAATTATATGACAATGAAGAAACAATCAACATCCATATTCACATGAGGGTAAGTGCAGGATCATCATGGAAAAAATAGGCCCTTAAGTGGCAAAAAATGCAAAAAAATCAGAGTTAGGCAACTTGACGTAAAAATTTGAATAAGTTATCTATATTATTTCAAACATATGTAAGAATAGAATATGTAGAAAAATTAATCTAGTTTATAAACTACTAGATTTATTTATAAAAAATAAATCTATTTGGTGAGAATTTGAGATTTCAATGTAGTAGTACTTAAATTTCAGGGAAAAAATAAGAAGTGGGTGTCTGTCTAACCACCATAACCACAATAAAATTATAATATTTTTTTATAATATTTTAGATATAAGTAGAGGACTCATGTCCTGATGTGATGCATATTTTTTTGTAGTTTTTTTCCAAGTAAATAATTAATTATGATTTTTTTATTACAAATTTTAAAAAATATAAAAAACTCATATGTCTGACCACCTTAACTTGGTCAAAACTTCATGAAATTCTTTTATTTATTTATTTAATCTTATAGTATGTGAAGCATAGAATGTGACACATATTTTGGATTTAAGAAATGTGATACCGTTTGAAAGCTATAAATGTTTGTCAATTAGCCTATCAATTAGGACTTTAGTGGTAATTCAAATAGAAAATGAAAAATAATTATTTACTAAATTCAAAGTAAAACATAATTTATATTGGTGGAAAGATGAGAATATCCTTTAAAAACCCTTTTTTTCATCAATTTTGGGTAAAAAAAAGTCATCAGTGACATACCCTACACATACCCATCATATCGCCACTTTTGGGTCCATCATGATCCTGCACATACCCATGACAGTCAATGAGGTTTCATTCCATCATAGTGGTGCTCAAGCAGTATAATAGTTTATGAAGAGTATAATCATCAAGGAAAGCCATTAATGGAGGATGCAAGGACTATAATAAAATAGTCATAAAGATGTAATCCCTCTAAAAGGGAATACTACAATGATAGTCATCAAATGGAAAAAGCCTTGCAAGATCATAAACAAGTTCACAAGTCAACAAACTAGACACGTGTAAGTGACATAAAATGATATATAGCTATCAAAAAGGTATTAATCATGTTAGTAGTAAGGACAACCATAAAAAGTGGCAAATAGAAAGTCTCTTTACACATGGAAATCTTGTTTTTTTCTATTCACTATCTTATTCATTGTCACCTCAAAATAGTACTTAGTGATGAATCATGTAATGATCTACTTGGTAGGAGTTAATAATGTATAGATCTCAATAATATAGTAATGACATGCTAAGATACACTTTGGATAGTTCAAAGAGAGTCAACACCATGTGAACAATCACAAACGCAATAGATAGTCTTCAAGATATTATAGTCCAATAGAAAGTGTGGACATTGAAATTGTATCCCTTCTTGGAGATAGTACAATCCTTGGTCTAATTTGGACCTATCTTGGGCACCCTTGCATTTATTATCCTTTAAATCAGCATTTATAAACCCCTAGGACCCATTATTTCAGACCTTGAGGCTTATTCCACTTAAAAATCATATAAAACCTCAACAAAAAGCATTTAAAACATTTAAATCCTGAAACCCACTTCAAAAAACTTAACTAGGACCCATTTTCCATCTTGGGTGAATGAGTCCCCTTTAGTGGGACCCATTCGCCAAGAGTGGCGAATGAGTCACTTTTGAGGAATTTTCCAAGTTTGAGTGGGAAATTCATCGACTTACTTCAAATTTCCAGTGGATGTTGGCCTTTGAGGTCTAAATAATGGTCAATTAGGTGTTAATTCCTATAAATATAAATTTTTAGGTCATTTTCAAGGATCTAAGCAACCTAAGTAAGCACCAAATATTGAGAATATTTCACAAGAAGATTTACAAGTCTATTTGCAACAAAGTTGAAGCTTTGGAGTAGTATTCAAAAAGGATTTTTAGAGTCTTCAAGCTCACTTTTGTTTAAGGTATAACATTATCAAAGGGTGCTGACATGGATATGGTGAATCATGAAATTCTGGAGTTTGGGAGATGCGGCAGCCATCTGGCTCCAAACCCTGGACTTGTTTTCCTAAGTGGGAGATTACTCTTCCATTATCTTCAATATTGAGAAGGTTATATCATTTAAATTCCATTTGAGGTGATTTGAGATTCCTAGAGTCGTGCTTTCATCAGCAAGTTTTAGTTATACATCTTGTATTAGGATAGGATTACATGTGGGCCTGGTCTTATACCATTTACACCAGAGCTAGGGTTTCCTTCATGTTTCATTACTCAAGGTTTAAATACCAAACTAGGGGTTTGACCAAAGGCATACCCTCCCATTATAAATCCATTCTATTCCGTAGAAGTATTTTTACATGTGGATCTGATTCCAACTGGAAAGAAAGTGTAGGTGTTGGAGTACAAATTAGACCTTCCAGTTTCTTAAAAAGTAAAATGAGACTGATTCACCATTAATGGTGAATGATTCCCACTAAAGGTATTTACTAGATCAGTTTGTAGATTCTAGTATCCTTTTCTCTGAAACAACTTTCTGGGCAGAAAGCCTAATTTGGGACTGATTCACCTAGGTTGGTGAATGAGTCCTAGTTGGTCGAAAAGTTGGATTTTTCAAAATTCCAGGGACATTTTCAATCTTCACTCTAACCTATACAAGTTTCCAGGTACACTCTTTATGTTTGGCTTGTCTATTTTGTTTTCTTATTGTATTCAATCTGTCTTTTCATATCACCTTGTGTTTTTAAACATCTTGCATTTTAAGTTTGCATTAGTGTTGAACTTCTTTATCAATTTCTAGCCTTGAGGACAATCCCCTTTGATAGATTTAAATCTCCTTTGCATTGGAATCTCAGGGGTTTTTTCTTGAATGCAAGCATTGTGAAATCTAATCCCTCTTCCTTTATTCCCCTTTTGGTGTGAACAAGGGAAGTTGTTCATTCCATTTCCGGCTATACGTTTTGGGTAGACACTGAACATCATATTTCTACTTTGGAATTATTTACACCACAGATTTTTCTGCATTACTACATTATTTTTGCATTGGCGTTAATTCCTGAGGTTTCAAAATTTTGCAATGAAGTGAAAGGAAGCTCCCATGGCATTATTCATTTCTTGATCTAGATGAGAATTATTAAAATTCTATACATGCACTAGGTCTACATCATATGAATATATTACATAAAATATTAATAAAAAAAATTAAAAAAATCTCAAAAAATCCCTCTAGGACTCATTAAGCCACTTTGCCAGATTAGTCCTAGTGCAAAGTTAACGTGCTATTTTTAGAATTAAATTTCCAATTTTAAGTTTCTATTTACTCTTGTTACTTACGTTTTAGTTTACAGTTGCTTTCTATTACATTTAAGTCATTTGAAATATCATTATTTACATTCATGGCAATTATGGATAGCATTAGTTTTTTGAAAATTTCATTTTTAGCATTAGTTCCTAGATCATTTAGAACAAAATCATCAAATGAAAACCAAAAACATCAAAATAAACAATTCAAATAATGATTCAATTTAGGAAAATTATATCATCCAAGCCTTTTAGTAGTGATGACTTAGATATGTTAGATGAAGCCCTTGAGTACTTCCTTTCACTAAGATTATCCACTAGAGATTTTCATGAAAAACCCACCCAAACCAAAGTTAATCTGTCCCACAAGACTTTTAGTAGTGATGAATTTTTTATGGTAGATGAAGCCCTTGAAGGATTCATCTCACAAAGCCCATCCACTAAGGCTTGTAGTAAGAAACCAAAAAAAAAAAGTCAATGTGATTCAACCTCAACTTATCCTTTACCCACCTTTGCACAAACCTCAACCTACAAACAAACCCAAGTTCATCCTTTCTCCACCTACGAATAATGTTTTGAAGCAACCAATTCAACATACTATTGCTCACACATATAGCACTATAAACAATTAGCAACCACAACAACCAACCTCAAAACCCTTACCTTTGCCTAACCCAATATTGCCTAGTGCTCCTCATTTTCCTTTGCATAGTGGGAAGGAGTATGATCTTGTTGAAAAACTTAAGAATACTCCTACAAAAATATCCCTTTAGGACCTAATTCAAAATTCACCAAACTATCACACTATGTTCCAATTAGCCTTACAACAGAAACACCCTTGGGTGTAAAAGAAAAATAGCGTCTTTATGATGTGGCGATTCAAATTGACTAGGAATCAAAATGACCATACATTTGACAAGCAGCCTTAATGTGTGCAAATGAAAATATTAGATAGATTAGTGTAGAAAAGGAAATCAAAATCGGTCGTTATCAATAAGAAGGTTGACAAGTATTTAACAAACAATTTAGCAATGTAATTACTTTACCTATTAGTTGGAAAGGATACCATAAAAATCCTATTCATGTCATGTTTCATGACCTTTCATACAATCTTCTTTTGGGAAGACACTAGATTCATGAGATGCATGCGGTGCCCTCCACCCTCCATTGTATCATGAAATACATCTATAACAACGAGGTCTTCCAAGTTTAAATAGACCCCGAGCTTGAAAGTTGCTTACAAATCAAAAAAGGGACAAGTCCTCTAAATACATTAATTCCAACATCCCACATAGAACCTCTAGAAGTTGACAAACAAGATGAAGAAATAGTGTCCAAATTATTAGGTGATGATTGGGGTTCCTTGGAATTCACACCTTCCTTTATGGGAGAATATATAATCACCAAAAAGGAGGATGAAAAAAAAGAACAACCACTGGTTATGTCAACTCAAAATTTGGAAAAACCTTCACAAGTATCCACCTCATCTTCTTTGGATGATAATAAAAGTTACACAACTAATTTTGATGAGATAGATTACCAATATCCTTCAAAACCAAAAGAAATGGAAAAAAATTATGGGAGAGGTTATGAACTTGTGAAACAATTAGGATACAATGGTAAAGGATGTGGAAAGAAAGAACAAGGCATTCACATTCCTATAGAACCTAACACGCAAGATACAAAGACTAGTTTAGGGTATTCTTTTTCTAAGGCAACGAAAGAAAACAAGAGACCATCATTAAACATCAACACTATCATGTGCAAGCCACGAACCAATCTTACTATAAAACATATTGAATTACTTTACATGACTTCCCCACCATCATGGGAGTACTTTGACAGTGATGAAGCCTTGAAACAAATGTTAGGAGTTTATGATGAGTCATCTCCTACTTCTCCAAAGAAAAAGGTTAAATGTGCCATGATAAGTACCAAACAAAAAGGTGTGGTAGGTGAAAGTAATGAGCAAGACACATGAATGGACCAATATGACCCTAAATTTCTAATGTCTCATGCATTGGTCCATTCAAGCAATATTTATATAAACGCCTCTTGGATGTCAAATCTCCTCAAAGTACCTTCTCTGTATGAATAGGAAGTTAGAGTATGGTGGTGGATGTCACTAGGTGATAGATCTCATCTCTCACCATTAGGAAGGTGGAATATTACATGTGTCATAATTCTATTAACAAGCTAGAGCCATCAACATCACATCATGGTTACCTCATGGAGGCACCAGGAGTGGCCACACCATATCCAACATCTGTAATAGCACAATGTACTCTGGTCATGGGGTCTAAGTCTCACAGCTAGTTGTTTCCCACCAGGACGCTAATGTATGGTGGAATTTCTCATCAAGCACAAATAACCCTTTCTCAGCAATCTAAAATGTTCAATTTCATTATTCCATCATAGAAGTGTTACTAAGACACTCTAATGTACTCTTAAAGAATACAGACACTTTAGACCCATTTTGGGACATTTGAGAAGAAATGGGAATACTTTTCTTGAAAAAATTGGGACCTTAGCGAACAAAAGGGACACTTCTTGAAACAATGGGACATACATAAAAAAATGGGACACTTTGGATTTTTTCCAAGGCCCTAAATTAACCTAGAAATGTTATAAATTCATAAAATAACTGCACAAAGACAAAGTGAAGGCAGATAGCAGAATCGACTCACCTCATGATGACATTCACTGCATGCCACCTAGTCGCACACCACGTCTAGTCTCGCAGGCCTGTAGTCTCATTTACTCAAAATATTTCACTATAATTTTTCAAGTGATCTCAAGCTACAAAAAAAAGGTAAAAGACAAAGTAAGAATTTTCTTCACTTTTTGCTCTTATGTATGTTAAAAATAGGGTTTTTACTATATTCGAGTTAAAAAGTACTCTTTCATTCAAGTTAACATAACAGGTGCTAGAGAGCTTCATTTTTTACGTCATTTTTTGTGTTGGAATCGTGATTCTTCTCCCGAAATTACCAACTATCTATCCTTATGTGGCATGGTATTTGGAAATTCCCTTGGATATGAATCGCCCAATTTGATGTGGCTAGATTGCTACCTTGATTCCACCTCTATAAAGCAAGAAAAATCAAGGGGGGGCATACATCTACCCTCAAATTTGATTAGATAAGAGGATTTATGGACAACTGACAATTTTTTGTTGCAGGATGTGGTTCCTAATGTTGTGGTTTTGTAGATAACTACACTGGGGGCTTCATTCTCCTATCTTCTAAATGAGTATTCTTTTATGAGATAAAGTGTACTGTTTAGAGTCCTTTAGCTTGCATATGAATGTAGAGTCATATGGATGCTAAAGTGGGGGCTAAATGTGGACACTAAAATTATACTCCCTTCTTGGATATAGTACAATCCTTGGTCTAATTTATACCTATCTTGGGCACTCTTTCATTTATTATCCTTTAAATAAACATTTATAGGCCCTAGTAGGACCCATTATTTCAGACCTTGAGGCTTATTCAACTTAAAAATTATATAAAATCCTAACAAAAAGCATTTAAAACATTTAAATCTTGAAACACACCTCAAAAACCTTAAGTGAGACCCATTCACCACCTTGGGAAAATGAGTCCCCGTTGGTGGGACCCATTCACCAAGAGTGGTGAATGAGTACCTTTTGGGGCATTTTTCAAGTTTCAGCAGGAAATTCATTGACTTAATTCAAATTTCTAGTGGATGTAAGCCTTTGAGGTCTAAATAATGATCAATTAGGTGTTAATGCCTATAAATATAAGTTTTCATTTCATTTTCAAGGATCTAAGCAGCCTAAGTAAGCAACTTCAAGAGTCAAATATTGAGAATCTCTCACAAGAAGATTTACAAGTCTATTTGCAACAAAGTTGAAGATTTGGAGTAGCATTCAAGGATTTTTGTCGGTCTTCAAGATCACTTTTGTTTAAGATCTAGCATTTTAAAGGATGGAGCATGGATTTCTATGGTGAATCATGAGGAATTCTTGGTTGGGGAGATGTAACTAGCCATCAAGCCAAGCCTAAGGACTTGTTTTCTAAGTGATTCCATCTTCCATTGTCTTCCAAATTTTAGCCTAAGGAAGGTTTACATATCATTTAGATTCATTTGAGGTGATTTGGGGTCTCCTAGAGTGAGTCTTACATCATTCAAGTTTTATTTATACATCTTGTTCTTGCATATTAGAATAGGATTGCATCATGTTTTAGATTTTGTAGTCTTAGAAACACTTAAGGCTTGGGTTTCCATACATGTTTCATTATCTCTTTCAAGGTTTAAATACCAATATAGGAATTTGACCAAGGAAAACCCTCCATTAGAAAATCCAATTGTATTTTGTTCTGCAGGTGTTTTCATAGATTTGAATCTGGAACCCATCTTGGAAAGAAAGTGCAGGTGTTGGAGTATAGATGGAGAATTCCAATTTTGAAAGAAAAATGGAACTAATTCAACGTGTGGGTAGAATGAGTCCCATTGAAGGTATTGCAGTCAGTTTGCAGATTCAAATTTTTCACGAAACAACTTTCCATGCGAAACGCAGTCTAGGACGATTCA
This sequence comes from Sequoia sempervirens, assembly GCA_007258455.2. NCBI lineage: Eukaryota > Viridiplantae > Streptophyta > Pinopsida > Cupressales > Cupressaceae > Sequoia > Sequoia sempervirens. The sequence goes on along the minus strand of VDFB02304014.1, from coordinate 9,913 downwards.
CCCGCGTTGTGGCAAATGAGTCCCGGTTGGCCAAAAGTTAGATTTTTCAGAATTTGAGGGACATTTCTAGTCTTCACTTCGACCTCTACAATTTTTAGGTGCACTCTTCTGTTTGGCATCTATTTTGTTTTACTGTTACTCAATCATCTTTTTTCCTCTGCTGTGTTTTCAAACATCTTGCATTTTCCAAGTTTTGAATTAGTGGTGAACTCCTTTATTAGTTTTCAACCTTTAGGGAAATCCCCTTTGATATATTTCAATATCCTTTACATTGAAATCTCAAGGGTTTATTCTTGAATGTGACCGTTATGAAATCAAACCCCTTTTCCTTCATTCCCCTTTCGGTGTAGAACAAGGAAGTTGTGCATTTCATTACAAAATAAAAATCTAGTTAGACCAATGTATGAAAATAATCAAACAAAGGTTACCTTCAGAAGAAAGAGGGGTGTCAAAGGGTATTAAAGTGACACCTAAAATGACAAAGAGTAGATGAAGGTTGTATACTTGTTGAAAATGATATAAGGATAGAGGTGAAGGATCATGAATAAAGATTAACTCCATAGAAAGTATACATATCAGTTAAATTAAACCGCCAGGCCAGATTAAACCTCAAAATGATGCGTTACATGAAAGAATCCACCAGAATTGTCTGAAACAATTACGCGCAAACAAAGATTTATCCTAATACAATTGAAGGTGGTCAGGTCAAGAGGTGGTAAACCGTCATAGAATTGACAATCCATAGAGATCACATTAAAGAAGACAAGAAAAATTAAAGATAAGTTCACAATGGAAAATGATAGAGTAAGGTAAAATCAAGAACAAAAAAAGTATGATAGTCAAATATTCTTGAGGGTAGATTATATGTATAACAATCCATGAGTGGATAGTGCCAGAGAATCTTGAGGTATTGTCAAATAGTGGAGTAGGTAGTGAGATAGTTATAAGATAATTATCAACACATATGTAAGGGTAGTCTAGTGAAGAATGTGATATTCTAGTTACCATACAAATGGGTACAAGACAATTAACAATGGCTTTCAAGCATATCACAAATAAAAGGAGACAAGATAATGACATTTATTTTTCACAAATAGGTAGTTGGATATTACAAAACTATTGCAAGATTAAAAGGGATTCCCAAATTCATTTTTTAGGAGTTCTTCCAATTTTTGGAAGCAACATTACAACTTAAAAATTTCTTTGTGTTAAGAAGTATGCTTTGTAACTCAAAATCAATCAATTTTGGACTGAATAGAATAGAATATTTTCATTTTTCAAAGAAATATAAGTATTTTTAGACTATGTGGTGTTTTTATTGTACCTTTCATCAATAAAATTTATATTTTTACCTTCAAAATCCTTGTACTTTGTATGTAATATGATGATTAATGTATGTTATCTATGATTTTCATGAAATCCTAAAAAAATTCTCAGTACAACACATTTAAACAAGAAAACACATACATTCATACAAGTTGTTAGTTGTGTAATGCATATGAATAGTCATTAGTTTTTGAAAACCATAATTTTCCTTCTCAAAATTGTTCAAAATCAAACCTTCTTTCAAAATATTGGTGCATGAGCTTGCAAAATAATTAGATTTTATAAAGAGTTACCTAAATTATCTAGAGCATTATGTGTCAAAACAATAGAATGAGTTTGAACATCAGTTTGGTGTATCACCTCAGTAGGAAGCAGGTTCATTTTTAGGTTATTCTTCTGCTTTGTTCCTCAACAAAAAAAATAGTTTAGTTTGATTATGTCAGGATCAAAAGGAACCGACCCTCTCTAGAAGTTGATATCAAATAATTAGAGCCTACACTTTGTGAGATCTTCCCATGTTTCACTAGATAACTGAGCTAGGTGCTTGTGAGGGTGCATATCTAGTTGATAATAATAGCATGCACACATTTTGGTTGACATAATAAAACATAGCAATGGTTATAACAAAGGAAAAACATATGAATGTAAATCCACATGATTTAACTTTCCATGTAATATGTGTATTACATGGTATAGAATCATACTTTCTATTATTTTAAGGATTTATAATAATTGTTTGAAAAAAAAATATTTTTAAATCTTTTATTGACATAGAAGGTTCTAATTTTACTTTTAATTTAAATGTGATTATTAGTGATTAATTTCATTATTTTAAGTAAATTGAATAATTGTTTAACAAAGATAAATATTTATCGTTCTTGCATTAACATAAAAAACTCTAATGACATGTTTTTTATTTGAATTTGATATTCTCAATATTCATAATTTTTTTTTTTTTTGATAAATCATATCATTGATATATAATTGAGCATCATGTTGAGGGAGTGGAAAAAAAGGAAAATACTAGAGGAACATGAATCCTAGAATGTGAAGAAAAGAGAAAAGATAAGAGAACTTCATGAATATAAGAAGTTATAATTTAAGTTTAAATATATACCATTATTTCTAACTAAATTAGATCCACAACAATTCATCGGAGTATGAAAGAAATAGTTCTAGAGAAATAAAGATTATGAATGCAAAACTTCATGCAATTAAGAAATTAAGCTGTGAAGTTGAAGGTATGCCATCTTTAACATTTGAATTTGATATTGTCATAAATCCTGAAACACTGATCAATAAATAATAAAAATAATAATGATGATTTACAATTTCAAATTAAAATTTATACAATACACTAATTGATCAACCAATTGAAAATATACAAAATTTACTAAATTATGAAAATGAATAAAATGTGTAATGAGCAAAATTTATCTAATGAACCAAGTTTAACATTGAGAATATTGCTTAGAATTTTACATAGGAAGCTTATTTAATTAAAATTAATGAGAACATTATAAAACCAATGAGAGATAAGATTTTTGAATACAATTGTAAAAAAAATACTAATAAAAAATTGAAATTTAAAAAATTTAAAAAATAGGAAGACGTCAATTGTTAAATATTGAGATGATGATAAGTATTAAGTTTAGATCCACCATGAAAATCCTTGGTCTAATAACATATACTATCAACAACCAAAAAATATTATAAATTTTTTAATCAATGTATACCAAAGAGTGGGTTCTACCTTGCACGACAAAAATAGTATTGCTACATGAGATATAATTGCATCAGGGATAGTAAGTAATAAAAAAAAATCTTTCTTGATTATTAAACATGTAAAACTCACTAAAAAAAATAGAAAAGTACTAATAAAAATCATTGGTAGGCATGACAGAGTTGAAGATCCAAATAGAAATAAACTATGGGTATTATTTGGTAGACTTCTATGAAAAAGCAAAGTCATAGTTGAAGTCTTAACATAATTAAAGAAGTTTTTCAAAAAAAACATAAAAATATTGATTAATAAAATAGATGAAAAATACAAAATTGGTTGTTAATGCTATGAACCACATCTAAAATATTTTTTAAAATATGAATCAGACTTAATTTTTATCTAAATTTATATAGAGTTTGAATCATTAAAAATAAAAATCAATCAAATATATTTTGGAATAACAAAAATATTTATGTTAAACTAAATCACATGCACTACTTGTTGTTGTAGGGTCTATATTTAATTTTCTATGCATTATGATATTTTTTAACGTGTGTACGTGTGTGTGTGTGTGTGTTACTTTAGAGAAGTGCATGATAGAAGCTCCACCTACACCAACAAGATATTTTATTTTAAGTATTTTTTTGTGAAAGCATAGATGTATAGGGAATGTGCACCAAGATGGGGCACAAAAAGTGGTTAAATGCCCAAAAACAAGCAAAAAATGCTCATGTTTTGAAGAAATTTAAATAACACACTTGTGTTATGGCTCAACAAAATCGAGAAATAATACAAGCACATTATTTGAACAAATAAAATGTATGCATTATTATGAAAGGGAAACATGTATGTTTTTTTATGAAAGCAAAACACATACACACATTTTTATGAAATCAAAATACGTAAGTGTTTTGCTCAATAAAATAAGAAGAAAAAAGTTGTTTATTTTTCTCACCTGTGGTTCACATTTTTTGCAACAATTTTCTTTCTCTCAACTTTGCATAATGTGAACGTGTTTTTCCCTTTGCAACCTAGCTTCACAATGCCATGCCAGAGAAGAGGTAAGTGCTATTTTTTTGCATTAATTAGATTTGATTTTTGTTTGCATTAGAAAAAATGGACTATTTTTTTTAATCAATTTCATGCTTTGTTTGAATTATTTAATAGATCATGTAAACCTTGAGCCACAACCAAATTTAAATGATGAATTTCTTGATGAAAACCCTAGGATTTTTGAACCTCCTCCTACCCTTCCAAAAAACCTTTTACAAATCCAAGAGGATTTGTTAGGGCATCTTGAGAAAAAAAAAGTTGCAATTCATGAATTAGTTTCAAAATTGAGGGGTTCAACATCAAACTAGAAACACCAATCGCTTATGGAAGCCATGATGATGAATGTTGATACATTCACAAATAAAATAAATGAATATAAAATTTATAGAGATTCATGTCATCAATATTATGCAACAAAATTGTCCTATGATGAACTGAAAATGAAATACATAAGAAAATAATTCATGTCTTTTTTTTTATGGATCCTAGAACCAATGAACCTATTGCTCTAAATTCAAAGAGGTTTCCAATATGTATTGGTGTAATCATGATGAGAAGAAATAATTTTTGGGATAGGTGGTGGATGGTCTTTAACCAACCTCCATGTAATAATTATGAGGTGTCACTATATTTTCTAAGAAAACTATACTGTGAGTTTTATCCTTCATCAAATTCTGGATTATTTTGATATGAGGGAGTTCCAAGGGGAGGCTTTGCCCTAAAAAAACCAGGATCTCATTGGGTAGATAAATGTGCACATCAAAGAACACTAGCACAAAGACATGTTTTTCATGTAATAGTTCTAGTAGCCATCAAGGAGAGTGGAGTTGTAAACTCTCCATGTAGTTTCTAGTCTGACATAAACCATTACATAGCATGACACACAAATATCCTAGCCTTTTTCCTCACAAGTTGATACAATAACTCAACCATCTAGCTCTAGTGCCCCCAATGCTCATATATGCCCAAACTGTTGTAATCTATACTTTGGGAGAGATGGAAATGTAGAGGGTGCAAATGTTTCCACCTCACATGTGTGCTCTCATTGTTACTATAGATGTCATGAGAGTAGCAGGGTCATCAAGGTGGTGCATAAAATAATGTAGTGATCACAAATGAGTTGCTGAATGAGGTGTATGCTAGTGAAATGTAGGTATGTTGATTTGAATTTATAACTTTGTATCTATTAAATACTTAAAAATTATAAATGTAAATAGATTTTTAAATATAGAATTGAATTAAAATGATGCAAACATTATTAATGTCAGGGTGTAATGCTAGATCTTGGTACATCATCAAGCATTCCTGCAACAACTTGTACACTTGCATTTGTATCAGAGCTAAAAAAATTATACTATCAAAATAAAATAAAACTTTCTTGTAGCGTAGAAAAATGTATCCCTTTGTATTTTCACACTTGTTTGGGCCCTCCTTGTGGATTTTGGCTTAATGTTGCCTTGATTTAGTGTTGTAATGTGGATGACACATTCACATTAGGTCTTGGGCCCTCGTGAACTAATGGATTTTAATGACACCTTGATAAAGTGTTGTGAACTATTGTAACACACTTTTCTAGGGTTTTATGAAATAACTAAGCTTAATAAACCTATTTTTAATCAAAATCAACATTAATCTTGCCTTATTTGAAGTGTTGTAACACACTTTCATAGTTTTCTAGGCTTGTCACTAATAATTGGGTTCTCATATGCAATAATTGGCCCTATTTTGTATCCAGAAGCCTCATTTATTTCATCTTTTCGAGGATAATCCTGACACTAATCATTACCCAATCATAATTTAGGTGTTTCTAGCTTGTGTGGCCTAGATTTAGTGATCTGGAACTCATTCACCACCTTAGGCGAATGAGTCCCACCTGGATTTTTGGGTCTCAAACCTATTTTTACACCTTTCTAAGCACTTTTTGATTTTTGGTCCCATAGATTATGCCAGATGGGACTCATTCACCATCTTGGATGAATGAGTCTCGTGTGGCCTAAAATTGAAATTAATTCAAATTATTGGTGGGATTTTATCCTCCTCGATGTGATGTCAACTTGTAGTGTTGAATTTCGAGAATTCTTGTATAATTGAGAATAAATACAAGGTTCTTTCACTCATTTTCACCTAAGACTTTTGTGAAAGCATTCATAATAGCAAATTGAGTTCCCAAAAGAATTCAAGCATTCACAAGGGCATTCAAGTCTCTTCAAGGGTAGATTCTTCATCAATTGTTGTAGTAATTCAAGATCCATCATCATTTCAATCATACCAAGAATCAAGCATGTTATTGAGCTAGTGTTGTGATGTAGCATTAAAGATCCAAGATCAAGCATTGTTCTACACCTATTATTAAGATCAAGATCTACATCCTTCATGGCCATTTCATGTTGAGTTCTAGATTTACAAGACATAATTTACAATACATCATTCAAGGTATCATTGTTCATGTTTCATATCCTATGTTACATGTTTCATGTCTTTGTAACATTGTTTCATCATTTTCTTTAATTACCTAAAAGGGGTTTGACCAAGGCGAACCCGTATTCCCTAACAATCAACAAGTTTTATCCTCTTTACATGTGTGATTGTAGATATAAGTTCTTTGAAGGCTTGGAGATCATTGAAGATTAGGTTACAAGATTTTTGGAGTTGTCTCCCCTTTTGCAAGGTCATAATCTTCACTAGAAGGTCACCTACAACCCTAAAATTAGGTCTTTGAATTTAGAAACATAGAGGAATAGAAAGAGGAAACTGAGAGCTACAAATCAAAACTTTGAATTTTTAGAAAATCCAAACTAGAGTCATTCACCACAAGTGGAAAATGAATACCCAGAATCTTTACAGATTTGGATACCCATTTTTCACGAAACTTGCTCACTGAGTGAAATCGATTACTATAGGTGATTCACGAGAATGGCGAATGAGTCTAGTAGGCCAAAGATTCAAAGATTTGTAGAATTTTCAAGTCTCTACAAGTTTCCAGGTGCATACATTCTATTTTGGTTTACACACTTTTCTAAGTCATTTTGTAGCTCATTGCATCAAACTAGGGTTTAGTGTTGCATCTTACATTGCATTAGTCTTTCCTAGTTCTTACATGGTGGTGAACCCCTCTTGTAATATGAAATCATATCCTAGGATAGTCCCTTAGTAGATCCCTTTCTCCTTTAGACACTTGAGGTTGAGATCTCTAGGGTTTTTCCTTGAATGTGGAGTATAGAAAATTTTGTTGCCCTAGGTCCTAAAACCCTTAGTGACGACAATTTTCTATCTTACATTTTGGTGAACCTAAATTTAGAATACCTTCTTTTCTGATTTGGAGTCCATCATCATCCTAGATCGAGCTTGCATTGACTTTGCATTAGGGTTTTCATTAGTTAATTGGCATCTAGGGTTTCTAAAATTTGCATTAGTTAAAAGTGCATATAGGTTGCATTTTTGCATCTCAAATCATTGAAAATAATATAAAATATGCATTTTCACCATTTAGTCTTCAAGTTATGCAACATTCTAAAAAAGTATAAAAATCAATTGATTTTTTGAAAAGATACGAAAAACCCTAGCGGGACTCATTAGCTGACTTGGGCAGAATCGTTCAGTTCATATTACAAAACCACTGGGAGTTACAACATCAAAAACCTCATTTCTATGCTTCCTAAGCCTCCTGGTAACATATACCAGAAGTATAGAAAGTTTTAGGAACACTTTTTTATGCATCTAGGTCAAAAACATAAATTTAGGGTACTCATTTTTGAAATCATTTCAATTACAAGCATCATCAAATTTGAAAATGTTCACATTTATGAAACTTTGCATCATATGGACAAAAGCACTTTTTACCTTTGCATATACAATGTTTACATTCATAAAAATTTGCATAAATTTGATAAAAGTGATTTTCATTTTGGATACACACATTTTGCATTCTTAAAATTTTGCATACATTGGATAAAAGTTATTTTTATCTTTGGATATGCATTGTTTACCTTCTTAAAGCATTGCATAGATGGTTAGAAGTGCTTCATTTTTGTTCAAACAATGTTAGTACCTTACCTTTCTAGGCATGCTAAGAAAAATTTCATAGCCCCTCTTTATGAGAGTGTTTTAGTGAAAGAGAATACAACCTTGGACATTCCTAAAAATCATATTCATTATTCTCCTAATATCTCTCCTATTGGAGAAGAATATATTTTTGTGTTATAAGAACCAATCAATGAGAGTTTTGAGAATCCTAGTTGTTTCTCTCCTTCTACCTCTCTTATTAGGCAAGACATTGATTAACAAGAAGAAATAACCATAGGTAATCATGATGATGACATAGCACAACAAGAAACCATTGAAACTTCAACTATCCTATATTCATCTCCCAACATATTCTTGTTAGAACACAAAGATCTACTAAGAGGGGGGTGAATCAGTTGATATTAAAACTTCTAGTTCTTAAAACCTTTTGTAGATTCAACCTTAAACTCAAATGTGCAGATTGAAACACTAACATATCTAATAGTCACAAGAACAAGAGAGATCAAAACATAACACAGTATGTACATGGAAAACCCAAGATGGAAAAAACCACAGTGAGAAATGATGCTAGGATCTACTATCCTAATCCATCCTCACAACCACCAAAGTTCAGTTACAATGTTTAGGGCTACAACCCAAGGAAGAAACAACTCCCTATTTAGAAGCTACAACTTCAAGGATGCTACTATACCCTATTTTGAGCTACAACTTAGTGAAAATGGAGGCTAAAATTTCTTACAAATTTCTCCAATAAACTATGCATAAAATGGTTCTACACAACCTACAATGCACAACTTCAGTACATGAGCTCTTTCTCTCTCTATTCTCCCTTACTCTACTATAACTAGCTTCATGAATTTTCAGATTTTTCTTTCTGTTACAGTTTACCTTCCTCTACATTCAGAAACCCTCATTCATTATCTATTACTCACTAGTTCCCTTCATTTAGTCATACATAATGGAATCATCGTTAGGATTTTTCCACTTGCAACCTACTTCAGTAAATGTCAAAACATCAACCCACACACATGATGTCTAGCTCAACATAATTCACCATTCCCTACATCGAGTGTTGTATGTTATGGTTTTATTGCTGATATGTGGTTGTCATTAATGTCAACACTATTAGCATAAATGCATTTGAAGCTGTATATGTCAAGGATATTGAGAAAATTGTAAAGAAATAAGTTGCAGGTTGTTAGTGGTAAAGTGAAGTTCAATCTATTGATATGTTTTGTACATTGATGATTAGAGGTTGTGGACTAAAGGGTTTGTTTTTTAGTGTATCTAGTTTATCCATGTCGAGTTTTAGAGATCCACATGAAGATTTGATCGAGTTATGAAGATTACCATTCAGATAGTTTTTATGTTTCTTTAGTCGGTGTTCCTGATTGAGGATGATACTATTTCAGTTAGTTCAAGTGTTGTGGATGCTTCTCTAGTGATTCATGTTGCTTGTGGATGTTTCTAGATAATGATCTATCTCTTTTACATGTCCATATTGATCGTTGTGATCATGGTTGGCGATTTTCTCTTGCATGTTCATGTTTTTCTTGTTGTTGGCCGACATGGTGTTGAAGCGTGTTGTGGATCTTTGAGGAGTAATTAGTTGAAGTGTTTTCATGTTGGAGATATTGTTTTCAGTCCTCACTAAGTTGTGGCCAACTTTGGTTGATTCACATTGATAATCTTTAATGATTTGGGCCGACAGTTTATATTCATTTTATTATTCCTTTGTGGCTGACTTGTAGCAATGAAATTTCACGTTGTGGATATATAAGAGTGATT